>JXCR01056938.1:173106-235472 GCA_002079205.1 Phalaenopsis hybrid cultivar | reverse complement strand
CCTTCATGAAAGTTGTTCCTCATGATCTCCTACACCAAATAACATATTTAATTGGGCCAATTGGCATGCATAACCTAGCCCAAACACAAGATTTGTTCATGTGCACCATCTTAGACTTATGACAAAATCCAAATCAATTAAGCTTGTTATGGTCAAATGAGCTCTACCTTAACTCATCCTAGACTCTAGGGTTGAGTTTAAAGCCAGCCATCAACCCATGGTTAGNTACCATGACTCACCTTAGACCCTAGGGTTGAGTTCCAAGCCAGCCATCAACCCATGGTTAGGCTTGATATTTATCCCATGGGTAAATTTTTGAGNAAGGTCGGCTGCGGGCTTAGGAGGGTAGCGAAGGAAAATATGGAGCCCAAACGCGGATTGCGGGGATATACCTGCGATCCGCGTGTAATATAACTTAAAAAAGGTGTTTCCAAAAACGCAAGTAAAACGCGATTTCCAAACGCTAGGGCGGCGTTTTGAAAAACGCCGCCACACAAATAAGCTGTCCCAAACAGGGCCTAAATCTATAGATTTTTAAAAATTAGCTAGGCCAGCGAAATACAGGTATGATTAACTAAAATTTATATTATATTATTTCAAAATAACTTTCATAATTTTATGAAATTCATCAAAACTAAAAATAAATAAATAAGATAAAAAGTTTAGTATTTTCATGGTGTCAATTAGATACAGACCACATGAAATTTAGTATTTACAAATCAATCACCCTCTTTAATTTTTTTTTTAAATTTCATTTTTATCGAATTTTTAATAATTCGATCGTAAATAGGCTTGTAAACAAGCTGAGCACAAGCGAGCTCAGGCTTGGCTCGTGTTCGGCTCTTTCGAAATAGCTCGTGTTCGAAATCGGCCCATGTTCGAAATCGGTTCGTGAACAGTGTGTTCGTGGTCGGCATGATTTAAATATTTGTGTTCTTATTTGGCTTGAAATTGGCTCGTTAAACTAAAGTTGAGAAAAAATATATGTAAAGTGTGGAATTCGAACCTGGATCAAATATATACAAAAGAAGACACTAACCACATTGCCACATGAGATGTTATGATTTAAATTTAGACATAAATATATATAATATATTATTATATAAATTATATATGTAATATATAGTTATATAAAAAATTATATAATTTTTTTTCGAGTCATTTGAGCCGAACACGAGAGAACAAACTGCTGTTCTTATTCGGCTCATTTACATTTCAAGCTTAAAAATTTGTTCGTGTTCGACTCGTTAGGCTTAAAGAACGAGACAAACACGAACTGCTTAACGAGCCGAACACGAGCTGTTCACGAACAACGAGCCAAATTGAGAGCCCTAATGTTAAACACATCGGTTCGGCAGCTTAACAAAATCGCCTTGATGGTTAACCTGTAAATATTAATACATTTGATGGTCTGCATGTAATTTTCCCTTTTTCATGGAGGAACCCTTCAGCCTGACGGAGTCAACCAATGAGATGCCGCCGAGTATTGACAGCTCCTCGTGGTCCCCACTCCCCCTCTCATTAGCTTCTCCTGCAATCTGCCTCAAAATTTCAACCCTATAAATCTAGAACAGGTAAACCCCAATGCTCCAGAAACCCGTCAATGGCCGGAAGGGGAAGGGGAAGGGGAAGGGGAAGGGAGGAGAAGGAAGCTGGGAGTTCCGAGAAGAAGGTTAAAAGGTAAAGGAGCAGCAAAGCCGATCTCCGTTTTCCGGTCGGCAGAGTAGCTCGCTTTCTCAAGGCCGGAAAGTACGCAGGCCGAATCGGCGCCGGAGCTCCGGTGTACCTCGCCGCCGTCCTCGAGTACCTTGCCGCTGAGGTCTTTCTCTCAACTTTTCCTACCTGTTTCAGAATGGGAATTAGATTAATTTACTTGTATTGTTGTGTTTGTTTAATAATTCAGTTCATGATGCACGAATTAAAAAGAGACACGTAACATAAAAAATGATAAAAATGGTAAGAGGGTGTCAAGAGACACATTTTCTCTTGATTAAATTACATAATTTTTTTTACACATTAATTAATTAATTCTGAAATATGTATAGTTTATTAAATTCATTTCAAAATAAATTTTATAAATACGTGAATAAATTTAAGATTTTTTCTCTTGAATTTAAAATTATCTCATATATTTTCAAAAATTAATTACCTTAGTAAGTAATTAAATTCATAATTAAATTAATTTTCCTACTGATTAGCTGCTAGCTTCAAAACTTACCTAACAATCATCAGAAGAGAAAAAAATTATGTAGGATATCTCCCTACAAGTTGTATCTTAAAGCAATTATTACATCAGGAGTCTTGATGTATTTTTTCATCAGGACTCTAATCAGGATCGTCATATGTACAAACAGACCTATCATGTATTAAATTGGGGGTCTACCTGTACACGTGGCAGACCCAAATTAGAGTCATGATGTAAAGCAGCATTAGGACCCTCATGCAATAAATAAAGAGTGGTTACGCCGTAAAATCATTGTTCATTTTCAACCCCGTAAAATCATTGTTCATTTTCAACCCCGTAAAATCATGAATTCACTAAAAATTTGTTTTTGGTTGCAAAATTTGAGAAGATCTTGGAGCTGGCTGGAAATGCTGCAAAGGATAATAAGAAGGTGAGGATAACTCCGAGGCACATTCAACTTGATGTGAGAAATGATAAAGAGCTTTCTAATTTGATGGACAATGTCACAATACCTAGTAGTGGTGTTACACCCGCCATCCATTGTTTTCTTGTTCCTCTATCTACTGAGAAAGAGGCCTTTGATGATGAAATCTAATAATCTTCTTCTTGTTGTTCTATGTATTTGATGCTTCAATTTTATTTTGAATAAAATTTTAAGGAGTCGTGTGAATATTAAAAGCATTCGTTTGATATCATATGGTGATTGGTTTTCCTTTGGCTAGTGGTAGAGGTGTAAGTGAGCTGAGTTGGCTCGAATTTGATTCGTTTAATGAGCTTACGAGTTAAGTTTGTAAAGAATGGAAGCTCCAACATGTTTATTAATGCGCATGAGTTCAAACTAGTCAGGTTGATATTTTTTGTAGCGAGCTTACACGACACTTCTCTATCTTCTCTGGTCATCGATCACTTGAATAAGCTTGAGTTCAAGTTAGTCAAATTTCGGTTCTTTAGCTCATGAGCTTGCTCGACTAGTCGGTCTCACTAGACAGATTTATGTTTTTTCAAACGAGTTGCTGCGACATTTCTTTTTCTTCTCTTGCCATTGATCGCTTGGACGCCTTCTTCAATGAGCTCTCATGTCAAGAGTTCAACTTTAGCTCAAGCCAGCGCGCCAACTGGTGAGTTTGCTGTCATAATTACGAGCTGAGCTCAAATTTATCATTTGGGCTCAAAGCTCGAGTGCATTTTGACAAAGAAGTCGAGCTCGAGTTAGACATGACACGATTTTGGCTCAACTCTTGACTATAAATGATAGTAAATACATAAGTATAACGTGGTATGTATGCAAATCTTCCAAAATAATAATAATAATAATAATAATAATAATAATAATAAAACTTGTCTATGAGCATTAAAAATCATGCAAGTAGTCTATATATATATATATATAAAGTGATGTGTCACCAATAATTTTTTTATGAAGCACGGATCTCAACGTATTTTTATAAGGGTTCTTCAAATTTTAAATTTAAGATCATCTAGAGTCCTGGTTTCACCAATTTATAGTTAAACTGACATTCTCGATAAGATGAACCAATCGACAGCAAAATTGATTCAATCTAAGTGAAATCAGACCCAAATCAAGTCATTAGAGCATTTCAGAGGATTTAAATAGTCAATTGAATGATCAAATAAACTCAAAATTTGACATATTATAATCAAATCGAGCGACTCGACGAGAAGAATACAACAAGTCAAAGATCATTTAATTTTGATGTCATTTAGGCACTCAAATTATTTAAAAAATCCTATAACCAAGGAAAATCAATATGAAGTGTCTAATTATGTGGTTAGAGAAGTTATTTGCCAAAAATCTAAAATACTTGTCTAAATAGCCTATAGATTGATCCTCTCTCTTCACTTAGGGGGGAAGGGGAAGAAAAGAAATTCCATAGCCTATTCTAGAGAGAATTTTCAACGATAACCACCAGCTTTCGTAGCCGTCCACCAGTATTGGCCATTGCTCGTCGATCTTTGTCAACCGCCTTCGGTTGTCACCGCTCTCTAACGTCGGCCACCTGCTGTTAGCGACCCTTATTTGCAAACGTCATAGTTTGAACATGGTTATTGTGTCTAACACCTATAGTGAAAACCAAATGATAACCTCTAGCCTCTGTAGCCGCGAACCACCATCTGTCGTAAGCCTCCGTTACTGTCAACCATTAACCACTAATTGTAATCTGAATCTGAATTTTGAACCTAACACTGTATCAAATACCCGATGATAACCACCAACCTCCATATCCTCCAACCACGATTATCACTACACGTAGGCCACCGTTGGTCAACATCGCCTGTCATTACCAAACATTTGCCACTGACGAAATTTTTCACAAACATCATAATCTAAAAATGATCGTTAAGCTTAACACTTATATCAAAGACCAGACGATAACCACCAGCCTCTATAGCCGACAACCACAGTTGATCACTACATGTAGGTCATCGTCGATCATCGTCGCCCACCTCCACCAGCCACTGGCGACCTCTGTTTGCAAATGTCATAGTTTGAATGTGGTCATTGCTCCTAACATCTATATTAAATTTTCAGCGAGTAACCAACGACCTTCTTAGCCACCAGCCACCACTGACCACCCCATGTCAGCGTCGTAGACCTCCGTCGGTGGCTAGTGACCACCAGATGGTGGCCTACATGTAGTGTTCACTGGGTGTTGTTGACCACTGCTTGCAACCATTCTAATTAAATTATTGGCTTTGTGGACAACTGCTGCAATTGTAGCCTCCAATTATAGCCTTTATAGTCAATTACTGCTTTTGTAGCCACTGATAATAACCTTTATGAACTACTATTGTAATAGTTTCCAACTACGTTCTCCATACCCAACTGCCAATATTGTATCAACTGATTATAGACTTTATGACCAACTACTTCTTTTGTAGCCAATGATAGTAACCTTTGTGAACTATGGTTGTTACAATTTCCAACTACGTTCTATGTGGCCAACTGCCATAATTGTAGCAACTGATTGTAGCCTATATGACCAACTACTGCATTTTTATCCACCAACAAGAACATTTGTTACTAACTACTCTCGTTACAGCTTCCAACTACGACCTCTATGGCCAACTGTTGCTATTATAGCCACCAACTGTGACATTTGCGACTGATTACTCCTATTACAATTTCCAACTATGGCCAACGTGGTCAACTGCCGCAATTGCTGCTACCTATACATCCTTTATGACTAACTACTAACATTGTAGCAACCATCTACGACATTTGTGTTCAATACAATTATTACAACTTCCAGCTATTGTCTCTATGACCAACTAATGTTATTGTAGATACAACTACAACTTTTATGGCCCACTACACCTTTGTAGCAACCAACTACGACTTTTGTGATCAATTAGTATTGTTATAGCTTCTACTTATGGCCTCTGTGGCCAACTAATGATATTGTAGCCATTGACTGTAGCAGTTATCTGGCCAACTACTAATATTATCGCTTCCAACTAAGTCTCTATAACCACTCAATGTTTTTTTAGCTATCGATTATAGAATTTATGAGCAAGTATTATCTTTGTAGTAATCAATTACGGCTTTTGTGACCAACTACTATTGTTTTAATTTCGAACTATGACATATGTGACTAGTTCTCACTTTTATAGAAACCAACTATGACTTTTTTGCCGACTAATATTGTTAGAGCTTTCAGTTATGGCCTATGTGGGCAACTGACGCTGGTGCAACTACCGTCGATAACCTTTGTGGCAAACTACTACATTTGTAGCAGCCGACTACAATCTTTGTGGTCGACTACTGCAATTACAAGCTCCAGCTATAGACTCTATAGTTGACTGATGCTCTTGCAACCACCAACTATAGTTGTGATGATAAAATACTGCCTTTGTAGCAAGCAAGTGTAATTTTTTTTTGGATAACTACCATTATTACAATTTTTAACTATGATCTAAAGCTTATAAATGGACTTTCTTTTTTCACTTGAAAGAAAAGGGAAAGCATTGAATTTCAGTGTTGTTCTTGACTTAAGACCCGATAATAACTTCCAGCCAATATAGTCTTCAACCACTGTGAAACATTGCTCGTAGACCATCGTCAACCACCGCTGAGCACCAATCTCCTCCTACTCGTGGCCTTTGGTAAACTTTGTTGAGTAACAAAGTATTTTGGTAGACTCTGCTTAGTAACAAAGTATTTTGGTGAACTATGTTGAGTAACGAAGCATCCTAACTACAAAGTAACAAAATATCTCAAATACAGTGCAATAACGTATCCAAAACATGGTACATTGAAGACCCGACAATAACTTCTGGTAATAACTGCTCACTATCGTTATATTTGAAATGTAACGTACATTTTTATATACTGTGTACGAACATGTTGTGTACTTTGTGCAACATAATAACCCTTCTCAGTTGTGTGACAATAGTGTAACTTTGTACTTATAAATTCATGGTGGATCATTTTAATTAGGACATGTCTTATGATTTTTTCCTTTTTCAGAATTTTTCTCACAACAAATTTTGATATTTTTTTTTTTAAATTCTTTTGTGTGTGTGTATATTAAATTTTTGTACAATGCTAACGTTATATTATTACTTTATCACCGTGAATTATTTCAAACATAATAATAATTATTTAGATAATTTATTTTCTATTTATTTTTTTAAGCTTGACCTTTCATTTCTCTATAAAATTAAACATAAAAAACAAGAGATTTATTTACACAGAACACAAAACATTGAGTTTTGACATATTCTACACCCAAATTTCATTATATATATACTGAACTCCCATCGTCGAAGTCCGAACTATAGGCTTACGGAGTCCGGCATCGTCAGTCGTCACATATCTCAAAATCTCACTCGTCATACTGGTAGGGATGTACACTATTTGTTCAAAACTGAAAAAAACAGACAAAATCGGGTAAATTTGACTATTCCAATTCTGATTTTTTTTTAATACAATATTCTGTTTTCCATTATTAGTTTGGCTATAATTTTCATTTAATCAAACAAATCAAAAATAAAAATGGAAGATTCATGAAATTTAATTGATATTATAGATGTGAGATCTATAATTTCTTATGTTTGTTTATAACTAAACTCCAAGTAACTTAATTTTAATTTGTCCACAATCGTTAAACCGAATTANGCAACGGGATTTCAATTCCGATGACCGACAGCTTCTTACGGGCAAACCCCACTCCAAAAATAGTGCCGACAAGGGTATTATAATCAAAATAGCTTCCAGCTAAATGCAATTAAATGCTCCAAATTGCTAATTGCAAATAAATGCTCCAAATTGCTAATTATCTGCAAATATACTATTAAATTTTAGATCCATAAAATAATCTTCCATAACCATTTATAAATAGTTTTAAGCCTTAATAAAGTAATTTATTACATAACTGGGGCACATAAAGTAACTTCTACCATCAAACACCCATAAGTTACAATTATATTGTCTTTCTAACAAATTACAAATCAATCAAATATTAACCAACGCATTAACAATCTGTTCTCGAATGACCGTCATTTCATTTGCACCTTCCCCTTCCTTAGTGCGAATGGTTGATTGTTCGTTGTCATCTCGTAACATAGAACTACCAATTTAGTTTTCAGATGGGTCTTGGACTACTTCCTGTTAATTTGCTTCAGCATTGAGGAAGTCAACGTCATATCGAGACGGGTGCCGCCTAATATAATTGTATATTGTCATCGTCGCTATTACAATATGTACCTGTTTTGGAAACGGGTAAGGAGACATATCACGTAATATCACCCATTTCTTCTTCCAGACACCAAATGTCCTCTTGATGACTCCTCGCAAAGTGGAATGTCTTTTGTTGAGCATCTCATTTCTGCTTCGTGTAACATTACTTGCTCGTTCAAAATTAGGTATATGATATCTAGTATCAGGATAAAGTTTGAGATACCCTTGCTGCAACGGATAACCGACATCCACCAAATAATATTTTACTGTAAGGTGTTGAACCTTCTGTTTCACATTTAAAAAAACACCATAAAGATTTCGTGACGCAACATACCTTGCGGAGGATAGGGAAAACTATAATGCGGATTCCGTGTTGCACTCTTGAAAATCCTGTTGTCATGTGTACTACCCTCCCAACCAGGCATGATAAATGTGAGACACATATTAAAGTCGCAAACTGTCATGATATTTTGCATTGGGGTTCCAATACATTCGATAAATGCAACTTTCTCATCATTTGAAACCCCTGCATCAACGTCTGTTCCATCTATCGCACCGATGCAATCCTAAACATGTAGCTTTAGTAATTAATTAATTAATGTCCTGCATTCATGTTAAATTTCATTAATATCAGATTAAATCAATACATTAAAGAATGGCATGTAGCGTCGATCGTGGCAAATCTCCGTTGGAGTTCGTGAAAATGTTGGATCCATTAGCTTTATGACTTGTTTGGCGAGGCTCACCAAAGCACTCAAACTCACTGAGAAGTACCTGCTAATCGTCTCTGATGAGTGCTGGAAGTGTTCCATCGCACCACGCATTGACTCGTTCTGTGATAATATATAAAGAGTAATCGTCAAGATCTCACGGTCCGTCATTCTCATAGACCGATGGAGGCCATGAGATCTAATGAGTTCTGCTAAAAGATCTTTTAAAACCGTCTGTGTCATGCGGAACATGTTGTGAAATCTTGTGGGATGCCCGACAAGCATTTTTGCAACCCATTTATCTCCAAAATGTGATGATGTATAACAGGGAGAACAGTCGATGTATGTGTTTTAGTACTCTACGAGCAAGTTGATTGTTGTGTTTCTCCTTCTACGACGTACTTGGTTTGGGTCCATAATGATTTATACTTGACATATTTTGACAAAGAAAACTAAATTATTAAACTAATCATCACTAGGAAAAGAACTATATTATTTAACCTCTGACAAGTAGTAACACAAGCATTCATTTTAGATAAGAGTTATGAACTTCTAAGGAACTTTCATTGTAGATCAGATTTTTGCAATTTTCATAAAGACAATTATATATAAAAAATAAGTTAGACTGAAAGGTTTCAATCAACAACAGTTCAAATAACCATGTCTTCTCATAAACTGTTCAAATAAATATATAACAAATACTAAAAAACTCCATTCAAATTTTCCTGCGCTCATAAAAATGTCGTAGATATGACACCCTTCGCTCTTTGGTAATTGCTGTGAAAAAATCTCTCTGCACGAAATCTTGAAGTAGCTCAACAATAAAGTAGTAAAGCTCATCATCCTTTGGAATACTTGGATCCTGCTCCAAAATTGCCACAACCTCGTTAATTGACGTTATCTGCACTTTATGGGGGGCATCGTTGGAAGAATCCATTTGACTTGATATTTGGTTTCTGATAGAAGCAGCACCACCCTTTTTTTTAGTCTCCAACCTAGATCGCTTCGAGCGGTTGGTGGATTGATTCTCAGTGGGACCCGGACTTGGGAATTCAGGTGAATCATCTGATAAGCTGACAACAACATTGTACTGTGTTTCACCAAATCCTATCTTGCTGGGAGCACATGCATATTTCCCTGTGGCGACGACACCCCCGAAGCATCAATGGTTCGCTTTACCGTATCCCAACCCAAACCAGTTGAACCACGTTTTAAATCCTTACAAATTTTCCAATCTTTTTACAGTTGATCCCATTTGTTTTTCATTTGTAGCCTGTCGTACTCACGTCCCGTGGAGTCTTTAAAATTTTTAATGATATTTTGTCAACTTTTTTTTAATATAAAAATATTGTTGGTCTATTGCCCAGTTCTATTTCTTTTATACAAAGGTAGCAAAACGACATTTTGATTTCTTTTTCCCAGAGTGCTGGTGAACCATATTCTTTAGCCTTACCAGCCATGTTAATACTATGATAAAACAAAGAAATGAAACACAACAATGACATAATTCAGAAGTTATAACATGAGAAACATTTATGGTTGTTGCATCATATTCAATAAAAACAAAAAAAGTTAACGAAGCATAAAAGGACACAAAAAATTTAACGTGGTTCGGTCAACATGACCAACATCCACGGGAAAGGAGGCCAATAACTTTATTATAACACCAAAGAGTAAGATACAAAGCTTTGATTCATACATTACTCCCTCCCAGAAGCGCTTCCAGAAGCATAAAAAACCAGCAGCATATAGAAACCTTGCAACATACAAAGCTACCAACATCATAAAAAAACGAGCAACATACACAGCTACCCATACAAATGCAACCCATAGCAAACCGACAGCTTACATATGCAACCCACATAGCCCAC
This sequence comes from Phalaenopsis hybrid cultivar, assembly GCA_002079205.1. NCBI lineage: Eukaryota > Viridiplantae > Streptophyta > Magnoliopsida > Asparagales > Orchidaceae > Phalaenopsis > Phalaenopsis hybrid cultivar. The sequence goes on along the minus strand of JXCR01056938.1, from coordinate 225,005 downwards.
TCCAAACCGGCTTCATACAAAAATCTGGCATAATGGAGGAAACCGGCAGCATATCCCATAAACAGGGAACCCAAAGCAAAAAAAAAATGATGCGAGGACCAATGCCAACTTGCCAAGTACTGAGGCAATGCAAAACAATTTAGTTGCAAAGATAACATAAAAATAATAATATTACAATTGCTTACGAGACCATGCCATGTTCCCAAGTGCTTCCTTGATGGATTACACATGTTTTCTACAACTCAATTATGATCTATCAAACAATGAAATTAGTTTCCAACTGTAGAACATCAGAGAAACTATTTTAGCTTTAAAGACCTCTTTAAGAAATACCTAAACATTATTCTTCCCTTTCCCTAAACCATCTCGACTGCAATTTAAGTTTCAAGATTGGTGGCTACTATACATTCATGTTAAGAGATTACCATAGTTTTGAAAAGCTTCAGCACAATATATGAAAGCAATTCAAAAATTAATTAAGGAAACCACACTTCCAATCATACATTCTAAGGCCACACCAATTCTTTTATAAAATGAAAAAAGTGTTTCACCAAACCGATAGCATGGCTTTACCTCTGCAATAGAGATTGACCAAATAGTTAAGGAAATACTATAAGGTAGTTCCCCTAGTTATACACATGACTGCTCTTATCATACACAACAATGAACATTCTATATTTATTTCCCAAAAGTGCCCAAAAACTTCACTGAAGTTCAATAAAGATATATTAGTATTTCATTCACCAGTACAATTAATGTAGTAGAATATTGGAAGGTGGAATAAATGATGATAAACTCTTATAGAAGGTATGACTTACAAGCCTCGTGAAGTAGGCATGTGAAAAAGTGTTTCAAACATAATCCATGAATTTCAGCAAATTACTCCTCTGAGACTTGAACCCAAAAATAGTAGGAAACCAAATGATAGCACAACAAGCTTCAGTAAACTAGTCATTTGACCAAGATTGCCAGCTAAAAATATGAAGATAATTATCAATTCTATTACAATAGTTCAATGCATTGCAACAAGTTATCTTATAACTAAAACAAAAAGAATAATAGTATCAAATTTTCCATTAACAGGTAATGAAACAAAGCAATGAATATTTTCCAAAGGCAACATTGAAAACTGAAATCTTTAATCCTCATCATTTTCCATATGGAATAAAGCAATTCAATGCTCACTCTGAAAGCAAGCTTGAATATTCTTTTTTGAATAGTACTTCNATTCTGATGATATGATAACAGGCAATGTGGATAAATCTCCTAAAAATGCATATTTTAAATGTGTAGGAAGTACTTTCATTTCTAAGGATACAGTAGTAGAAAATGTGGATAAAACTCCTAAAAAGGCATATTTTAAATTTGTATGAAGTGTTTTCATTTCTAGTTCAGGATGTTTCTCAATCGATGAAATGAAATTCTTGTTTTATTTGTATGATCTAATAATTCAAAGTGTTCCTAAAAATAATCCAATTCTTCATTACTCCCATAGATTCATCTTGAATTATATCCTCATCCTCATACTCCAAATGTTCTTTTTCAATTTTCTTTTCAAATTTATTTGTGAAATAAACATTTCTTAAATAGTCGTTAATTTCCATTCTGAAGCATTCACCCTCTCTTTCTTTTGTTAGATATCTCATTGACTTTGCAATATTAAATGTGACTTCTTGATCGCTAACTCACATGATCAATAATCCTTTCTGCACATTTATCAAAGCTCTTTCAGTGATAAGAAATGGTCTTCCTAAAATGATAGGAATTACTTTATCTTCCTTCATATCTAGCACAATAAAATCAATAGAAAAGATAAATTTATCAACCTTTACCAAAACATCTTCTATAACTCTTTCAGAATAGGCAATCAAACGATCAGCTAATAATGTTCATTATCATTCCAAGAATTACTTGAGTTGCAAACCATTTTGTTCATATTATCTATTTTTTATTTTTTTTTATTTTTCTAATTATTCTTTCTAACTCCGAATCATAAGGTATTAAACTTACTGATCTTAAACTACGCATAAAAAAACACAATAAGCAATAAAAATAAGAAAACACAGTAAAATATAAAATTATTTAATTAAACTACAAATAGTTTTTTTGCTCGAATAAATGTTATCAATTACAAAGTAATTTATCATTACTCCCCAACAACGACACCAAAAACTTGATGTGCAGTCAACTTGCACTAATAAAAAATATGTTGTTCAATCCAATAAAAATAAATTCACTAAAATAGTTTAATCTTTTAAAATCTCTAAGTTGTTATACCCCTAATAATAACACAAGTATACATATCGCTCAAGTAATAAAGGACTCTAATGGAGTTCTAAGTATCGATTCCACAGGGAGTTGGAAATTCTTATGGCTATAACGTCAAACACACTATTCAAACTATAAAACTTAAATAAGTAAATCAATCATAAAGTAAATTTAATGTGTGCTAAATAAAATGTGAAAGGAACTAAGTTAACTAAACTAATTGCTAAACTTCAAAAGTAAACAAAGAGACTAAACAGAGTTTTGAAATGAAGAGTTCAAATTTAAGAAAGTATCATTCCCCATACAATTAGTTTATGAAATGTGAAGAAATTAAAATCATTTAAAAAAACATAGAAATTGTATTGTGCCAAATAGGAGCACTAAAAATATTGACTAATCTAGAGTTTGGTCCATAAATCTTTGGTTAGGTTGAGAGGATATTGGCTCTCACTCCAGAACTCTCACTTCTCCCTCGCCTATGGGCTAACAATCTTGCTTTAGTTTTCAAGCAACTGAACCAAATTGGGGATTTTAATCTATCACCTTAAAATCTCCAATTCTGTGCCCATCAAAGTATATTTCACTATTTATTTTCACGAAATCCCATGGATTACATTCTCATTCATGAAATTGAATGTGACTCTTACCTTATTGTAGAAAACATAGCCCTTTCAGATCATATATTTCTCAACAAATTTTAAAATTTCAACTGGCTAGATAAAAAAGTAAATGAAGATCAGAGTTCAAATCATCACAATTTATTGACATTTAAAACCCTTATAAAATAAAACTAATTCTTCACAAAACCATATCTCAATGTAAGGAGAAAGATAAAGAAGACTACTCATAATTAATGAGAAGGATACGAAAAAACATGGATTTCATATATAAAAATAAGTTTACAAAATAAATAAAGAAAAGAACACAACTTATCTCACACTCCATCCCAAGCAAATCCCTAGAAGTCCCTTTCAAACACTTTCTCTCTTTACAATCACACTTAATTTTCTCTTAGAAGTGTAATGAAAAAGAAACCTCTCACCTTCCCTCTCCTCTTACAATCCAAAAAGAAAATCCTTCTCTTCTCTCTCATGTCAATCTATCTCTCTCTCTAACTCACGCTACCCTCTCCTCAACCACTTCTCTTCTCTAGACTCTCCTCTTTTAATTTGGGCCCAAAGGAATTCAAAATTCTCTCCAATTCCCCCACCCCAAAAGTCATACCTTTTTGCACCAAAAGATAAGTCCCCTCATCCAAGAGACATATCTCTTCATTAGAAAGCTTTCAAAAGTGTCTAGATGCATTAAACCACTCCATGGTATGTTTGAAATGTTTGAAGTCATTCGCTCAAAAATAGGCTGAACTGACTTACTCCATCATAATTCGTCTTTGGCGCTTCAAACTGTCGCCTCTGGCGCCAGCCTAATGAAATATGCTCTATTATCTGGATGTTGGTGCTTCTAGTGCCAATCTAGCGCCTCTAGTGCTGATTAATGGAGTTTGTGCTATTTTCTAGATTCTTGCAGTTCTGGTGCTAAATTGGCACCTCTGGCGCCATGATCTCAATATTCTCCCTTTTGGCTCCAAATTTCTTCCTTTTTGCTACTTTTTGCTCCAAATGCCTAAAATTANTCTTTCAGAATAGGCAATCAAACGATCAGCTAATAATGTTCATTATCATTCCAAGAATTACTTGAGTTGCAAGCCATTTTGTTCATATTATCTATTTTTTATTTTTTTTAATTTTTCTAATTATTCTTTCTAACTCCGAATCGTAAGGTATTAAACCTACTGATCTTAAACTACGTATAAAAAAACACAATAAGCAATAAAAATAAGAAAACACAGTAAAATATAAAAATATTCAATTAAACTCCAAATAGTTCTTTTGCTCAAATAAATGTTATCAATTATAAAGTAATTTATCATTACTCCCCAACAACGACACCAAAAACTTGATGTGCAGTCAACTTGCACTAATAAAAAATATGTAGTTCAATCCAATAAAAATAAATTCACCAAAATAATTTAATCTCTTAAAATCTCTAAGTTGTTATACCCCTAATAATAACACAAGTATACATATCGCTCAAGTAATAAAGGACTCTAATGGAGTTCTAAGTATCGATTCCACAGGCAGTTGGAAATTCTTATGGCTATAACGTCAAACACACTATTCAAACTATAAAACTTAAATAATTAAATCAATCATAAAGTAAATTTAATGTGTGCTAAATAAAATGTAAAAGGAACTAAGTTAACTAAACTAATTGCTAAACTTCAAAAGTGAACAAAGAGACTAAACAGAGTTTTGAAATGAAGAGTTCAAATTTAAGAAAGTATCATTCCCCTTACAATGAGTTTATGAAATGTGAAGAAATTAAAATCATTTAAAAATACATAGAAATTGTATTGTGTCAAATAGGAGCGCTAAAAATATTGACTAATCTAGAGTTTAGTCCATAAATCTTTGGTTAGGTTGAGAGGATATTGGCTCTCACTCCAGAACTCTCACTTCTCCCTCGCCTATGGGCTAACAATCTTGCTTTAGTTTTCAAGCAACTGAACCAAATTGGGGATTTTAATCTATCACCTTAAAATCTCCAATTCTGTGCCCATCAAAGTATATTGCACTATTTATTTTCACGAAATCCCATGGATTACATTCTCATTCATGAAATTGAATGTGATTCTTACCTTATTGTAGAAAACGTAGCCCTTTCAGATCATATGTTTCTCAACAAATTTTAACATTTCAATTGGCTAGATNAAAAAAACCACACTTTAGTTTAAAAGAAGAAACCATTGTCAAACCAACAATAAGTCTCAATTAAAACCAAAACTAGTTTAAAACAAAAAGATAAAAACTTATCTCAAGTTCTCCACAAAACTCTTGAAGTTCCTTTGAATCTCTTCTCTTTTACAATCACTTAAAACAAAATAACAAAAAAGGTAAAGTAAATAAAAAGTGGTTCCTGAAAATCCTTCTGAACTAACTCCCCAGAGAAGAACTTTCAAAATTTACCAATATTTTCAAGACTCTTTTCTAAGTCCTCTCTTCTTTCTTTAATAGTTTTCAAATCTCTCCGAACTAACTCCAAGAAAAGAACTTTCAAACTTGCCAATATTTTAAGGACTCTTTTCTAAGTCCTCTCTTCTTTCTTTTATAGTTTTCTAGAACTTACCAATTTTTTCAGGACTCTTTTCTAAGTCCTCTCTTCTTTCTTTTATAGTTTTCCAAGATCCAATATTTTCAGGACTCTTTTCTAAGTCCTCTCTTCTTTCTTTCAAAACTTGTCAATATTTTCAGGACTCTTTTCTAAGTCCTCTCTTCTTTCTTCATAGTTTTCCAAGAGGTGTTTGGGATCTCTTCAAAATGTGTCTTGATTCAATGTATTTGCCCAAGAGACGCATCCTTTCATCATAATTTTCATCCATGGTGGTTACAACCACCTATTTAGCCAATGGGTACCTCAAAAACCTCTTTGAAATTTGTGAAAAGCAATTTTACTCGTCTAATAACTGCCACTGGCACTTAAGCGCGGGGACTCGACACTTAGGCATGACCTTCTTAGTTTAACTGGCACTTAAGCGTCGGATTTGGCGCTTTGGCGCCAAAACTCTTTTTCTCCAAATTTGATCCTTTTCACTCCTTTAAGCATTTTTTCCATTTTTACTTGTATCTGCAAGAAAAAAAAACAAAAATACCATCCATTAAAGCATAATATCTCAAGAATAGGTATAATAATGTGTTTAAAAATACTATATATTTTAAGTGTATCATGTATCAAGGAACAAACCCCTTGTGATTTGTTGAGTATCGAGTGAGATCTTAGGTCTAGAATTTGGACGACACACAACATCTGACTACTGGGGAAGATGACGGAGAGCCGTCTGATCGAGTCTGTATTAAATAGATGGACGAGATCGAGCGTGACAGAGTCTCCATGCATGAACAGCAAGACGCGTGGCTGTCGAGTCAGATAGCAGCGCTGAACCAAGAGGCGACGCATGGCGTTTCAGGGAGGACGAGGATGACGCAGCGCGTGACTGGGATGAATAGAAAATTACGAATTTTTTTTATTTAAATAAATAATAGATCTTTGAAAATTCATAACTTTGCATAGAAAAATCATTAAAATAAAATAGAAATACATTCTTGCTCAGTAAATAGAGGAGAATAATGTGGGCTAAAAATAAAAACTATTTGTCAAGTATATGATTTTTAATTAATTAAGTACCCTTTGTGATATTTTAACTCTACATGACTAAATATGGTTCACCATAGCTTGAAATTTTTAAGGTTTATTCCTCATCACAGAGGGGATGTTCTTGGATTTTTCCAAGGTCATAGGGCATGGGCATCTCTATGCTTCTAACCCTAATTTTAATTATATAAATCAAAATATCATTTGAAAAATTATGGGAATAATTTTAGTAAGTTTCCTGTGGTCAGAGAATTCTAGGAAAAATATCATGATGTCTTGAATTATCTTGTAAATTTCTATATTTAGTTAAATGTAAATATCTTATGTTAGTTTATGTAAATTATATATTAATAAAAAATTGACAAAATCCATCCCACATTATTCATAAAAATAATGTTCATCCACTATAAAAAATTGAAAATTATTAGATTAGGTTTGAATATTAAAGTTGATTTTCTAAAAAACCTTGTATTTTTATAAAAAATAATTATATTAAATTAAATATACTTGGGAAAATTATGAAAAGTTTTTTTTCTGGGTTTCTTTTGATTAGAGCCACATGGGAAAAATAAAAATTATTTTTTAGAAAATACTTAATTTTTTAGCCTCTTTTTGAATTTAAAAATAATTAAAATAAATTAAACTTTTCAAAAATATTAAAACATTTCAAAATATGCCTAATTTTTTTCTGATCACTTGGGACTCATTAAAATATTTTTCCTAATTTTTCTAACTTAAAAATAAATCTTAAAAGCTTAAAAGTGAATTTTCCTCATTTTCCCATTAAAATAATTATAATAAACAAACTAAAAATCATAAAAATACAAAATTTGATTCTCTGAGTTTTTTGAACTCAGAGAAGTCTAATAAAAATATAAGAAAATAATTTTTGTAATTAAGACATTATTTTAAATTTAATTAAATCATTGAAGCTTGTTAATTATAAAATAATAATAATAATAATTTAATTTAAAAAATTGTGAAATTTTTCTTAAGTGTTTCTCTGACCTAAGGAAACTTCTAATAATTTTCTCAGAAATAAAAATTTATTTTGAAAAGTTAAATAAACCAATTTCTTAAAATCCTATTTTCTGAATTTAAATAAATAATTAAATTGAATTAAATTTTGAGAAGCCCACATATTCTCCTATAATATTGTAATTACCTCATGGACATGACACTCTAAATGCTCAAAGTCATTTAAGTTATGTTTAGTGAGTTATGAGGTGAAGTTCCCCAAGGGCAAATATTCATTTTAAATTTTTGTGCCTTAATCAAAATTTAGGATTAACCAAGGGAAAATGGATAATTTTGATATTAATAAACATGTTTAGATGATTAAAATACAATGGGATTAAAAGATAGAAATTCACTCACCACCCTTGAACAACATCAACAAAATCATAATTCTCCTAATCTTCATGACTTGGAAGTCAACTAAGATCAAATGATTCTTAAGTGATGGGCTTAAGATAGAAAGGATGATAATTTACTTTTCTCAAGCCCAAAGTTGAGGATGATGTGATCATTCAATAAGGATATGTGTCACTTAAATAAAAAATTTGATAATCACCATTTCCCCTATTATGATTGTTAGGGGCTTGGTAGTGATCTAGGCGCGATGTCTAAACTCAATTGATTGGATTTAGAAGTTGATACGATTGGTGATTAGCATCTTTAAACACTACAAGCTTGACTTTAATTGTGGGCACCATAATCTTTAAATGACATAAACTTGCCTTAGGGGCACCCACTTGCATAACTCTTAAATGAAAAATCAATTGATTAATCGAGTATCATATCCATGGGATAATTAAATTGTCAAGTTTCACTAAGCAACGGGGTAGTCACACTTCAACCTCTGATAAATAATGGAGCAATATGATAAGTTCAGAATGAACTCAAAATATTTTAAGAGATCTTCAAAGTGGTTCAGGGTCATACCTCAAGCACTGATCCCAGATAACTGCTTATATGCAATTGTATAACAATAATTCTGATTATATTTTTCACTTATATTTTCTTATTTTACAAGAAAACCAAAAACTTGATCCTGAAGAAAAATAATAATTTAAATTTTAATTTATGTATATTGGGATACTACGCAACCATACGCATCATTATCAAGTAATATAGGACTTTTTGATTAAGACCTGAATATTGAACCCACAAAGAAGATATGCAATATGAACTTCTTGAAAAACTTTCTATTTTTAAAATGATGATTATTTAAACTAAAGACATTTTTAAAGTAAAGAAAGTTTAAATATTTTTAAAAATTTTAATATTTTGATAAAAACAGTACAAACTTAGAAAGATAACTTGAGTTTTATTAGAAGAAAAGCACTAAATATGAAAATATTTCTCTCCTTATCATGAATCAGCAATAAGTATAAGAACTATGTTATGGAAGTATGCATATTGTGTTGTGTCAAATACAAGCAATAATATTCTTTACCCTTACTAGAGATTCTATAAAGAACATTGACTAATTTAAAGTTTGAATAGTTCTGAAGGTCGANTCTTCTTTCTTTTATAGTTTTCCAAGAGGTGCATTGGGATCTCTTCAAAATGTGTCTTGATTTGATGTATTTACCTAAGAGACACATTCTTTCATGATAATTTTCGTCCATGGTGGTTACAACCATCCATTAAGCCAATGAGTGCCTCAAAAAACTCTTCGAAATTCGTTAAAACTAATTTTACTCGTCTAATAACTGCCACTGGCGCTTAAGCACGGGGTCTCGGCGCTTAGGCGTGGTCTTCTTTGTTTAACCGGCGCTTAAGCACTGAATCTGGCGCTTAGGCGCCAAACTCTTTTGCATAATTTTTCACCTTTTTGCTCCAAATTTGATCCTTTTTCACTCCCTTAAGCATTTTTTTCCATTTTTTACTTGTATCTGCAAAAAAAAACATAAAATACCTTCCATTAAAGCGCAATATCTCAAAAATAGGTATAAAAATGTATATAAAAACATTATATATTTTATGTTTATTAGACCTCCAGATCTTTAGTATCAATCAATGAAGCATTTTTTTCATCCTTTCCACCAATAGGTGAGCAGGTTAAAGGGGTAATAATTGTCGCAGTATTGAGTTCTTCCCTTAAAACTCTAGGGGAAGCAGAAGAAGGAGCATTGGAATCAAAGGAAGCAGTAGAGCTTTGAGAAGTATCCAATAAAACACCTCCAACTTCCTCATGGTGGGGTACGACTGCCAAAGGGGTAAGAGTTGGTAATGGTGGCTCCTGTGCAGTAAATTTCTCCCTAGTGGGAGGGATTCTTTTAGAGGGAGGGTGCAACTATAACACCTATCCCTGGCATGCGCAAACATTTTACAATGATGACATTAATGTGATCTTTGCTTAAGCACAACTTCCTGTCGAAATCCTTCCTTATTAGATCCAATCCAGTTTCTTTTCAATTCTGGAAGGGTGATGTCCCTTTCAATTAGGATTCTAGCCAAAACAGGTCTGGGCATGTTGTATGTGAGGGCATCAATCTTTAGAGGCCTGCCAAGAGCACAACCAATATTAAACAAAGCATTCAAGTTGAAAAATGGGAGAGGAAGACCAGGCAATTTGAACTAGTGGGGAACCATAGGTTGCTCTTTGCTAGGGTCAAAGTCAGGTGTCCATTTCAAAATCTTCATGGTGGTTCCTGCAATTAGTAGAGATTGTTTGGCAAAGAGTCTAGCATAGTCCTCTTCAACTGACAATTGTATGAGTAAATGTCTACCATCAATTAGACCTATTTTACAGACCCCAATAAATTTCAGAGAATCAAAATAATTTCTTACAAGTTCCATTTTAGGATGCCCCAACTGAAACTTGCCAACAAGTGTAAGCTTGACTTCTTCATTCAAAGAGATAATTTCTTGTTGTGAGAAGAAGGTAGTTGGTTCTCCTTCTTAGTGCCTAAAGAAACGATACATGGGCAATCTCCCTTTCCAGCAATAGTATCATAAAAAGCTTGGGGGAAAACTAACATATCCAGGTCTTGGAGAGTATCTGTAGGCCGGCCAACTACCCCTGCATAGGTGGCTTTAATCCACTGAGCATTAGTTTCAATTTCTATTGGTGAAGCCATGGAAGGAGTAACAAAAGAACTGGAATCAAAAGTTTTGTTCCACCTTCAATAAAACTGAGAGCAGCAACCACAACAGCCAAACTAAATAAACAAAACCCACTTGGAAGCAAGAGGAAAGCATAGCCACAAGAACCACAAAAGAACCAGGAAGTAATGCCCCAAAAAATAATGGAACAATGCTTCCAAATTTTAAAATCTAGAACTAGGGAAACAAAAAATTGTGACAAACAGGGAGCCCAACACAAGAGAAGCTCCTAGCAGACTCCCAAAGAGCAAAAAACACCTTCTCCACCTCTAACTCACCAGCCAGGAGTGAAGAATCTCCATGAGGGGAACCCTAGCGAGCTACCAGCATCGCCACCAATAGAAATTGATATTCAAGTTTTGCAATTTTTTTTAGGTTTTTATAATTTTTAAAAATAAATAGGTACTAAAATTATTTTTTAATTTTTATAAAATAAATCTACAGTTCAAATAAAATTTCTAAGTCATAAGTTTTGTTGCTTCCCCAGCAACGGTGCCAAAAACTTGACCCGATCCTCAATTATGTAGTATTTCAACTTTTAAAAGATCGTAAAAAACTTAACCCAATTTATATTTAGCGGCTAGTGTGCAAAACTGATATGTTATAAAATTTATAAAATAATTTACACACTATGGGTATTACGGAAGTATATGTATCGTTTCAAGTAATATAGTATTTTCTTAAAAACCCAGTATCGATCTCACAGTAAAAGCGGTAACTTTATGTATTTTACTAAGAAAACCTTTACTTTAAATAGTTGAATATAATCTAGGAAATATGAAAGTAATTCAAGTAAGAAATACAGTTTACTAATTACTACGAGTGTAACTTAAAAGTAAATGTAGAGATTTGATAATAACCAAAATTAGAAAATTCAAGATATTTAAAGAGACTTTTTTCTTGTAAATAATTCATAATCAGTGTAGGATTGCAAATGTTTAGAAGTTTTAAATGATATATTGTGACAAACAGGAGCAATCCTATGTTTTACCTCTTCTGAGCATAAAGAACATTAGCAAATATAAAGTTGGTGTCAACATGTATACTAGTGTTGGGTAAGTTTTAGCCTCTCACCTTTAGATTACCAACGGTGGCCTCTCTATAGAACCTACCACTGACCCTTGGTTCCAATCTATAGACCAAATTGATAAAATAATCTTGCATGTCACACTAGAAATATCAATTCAACGTCATCAAATCTTATCTCCCTATCTATTTGCACTTCTCCTCAGGCAATCGTCATGGTTTTTTCCTGAAGTGAAGTGTGGTACTCACTAGTTGAAGAAATCTTAACCCTCTCAGGACTGTAAGTTTCTCAATAAATTTTATCAAAACAAATAACTGGTTTGCAAAGTAAATGAAGAACCAGTGAAAATACCATCACTTTGTGGAATAAAATGAAATTTGAAGCAAATCAAAACCTCCACTTGATTACTTCATATTGCAAGGAGAAAGAAGAAACTACTCTGAACAGATGGGGATAACAAAAAACATATTAATAAAACTCAAATCTAAAGTATAATACTTAAAGAAAAAGATAAAATAACTTATATAAAATGTTTCTTCAATTACTCCTTTGAAGTTCCCTAACTTCTCTGACTCCACAAGACTCTTACAAGACTCACAATACTCCAAAAATCACAAAGACACACACCACCTCAGTAAGGAGGGCACCCACTCTAGATGGGTGCTTCCGTTTCTTAAAATGACTTTAGAACTCCCCCTTGACATTTAGAATTAATCCATATATATAGAGCTTCAAAAATCACCACGGGTTGCTTCAGACATCTCTTCAAAATTTAGCCTCATTCAACGCATCTTTTAGAAATCGGCGCCAAAACTGTCACTCTTAGGCGCCAAAACTGTCACGCCTATGCGCCAAAATTGTCATGCCTAGGCACCAGTCGCGATCTTCATCTGGCGCCTAGTCGCCAGTTCAACTAATTTTGATAATTTTCTTTGGTTTGACCCATTTTCCTCTTTTTTAATGTATTTTTGCTCATTTTCACTCTTAAACTCTTTTTCTTGCACCAGTAACAAAAAACACATAAAATATCTTTGATTAAAGCATAATATCCTTAAAAATTGGTATAAAATATGCATAAAAAATAAGTAATTTTAAAGTGGACCATAAGTCAGTATAGAAATTGCATCATTATCATGAACACTGACTACTTTCTTAAGATTTACCCTTTTATAGGGCCATTGAAAATAATTTGTAGTCATCTCTTCAATTAATGTACAAGCTTCATCAAATGGTTTTGACATTAATGATCCTCTAGCGTCAACATCAATAATAGATCTAAGAGGTCCTACTAACCCATTATAAAATGTCTGAATAATTAACCAATTTGGCAAGTCATGATGTGAACACTTTTTAAGGAGTTCTTTAAATCATTCCCATGCTTCGTATATTGACTCACCTTCAGATTGAGTAAAAGAAGTAATATCATTTCTAAGCTTAAAAAGTTTTTGAAGGTGGAACATACTTAGCCAAAAAAATTTTCTACTAAACGCCCCCCCCCCCCAAGTTCTAATATATATGGGTGCTAATGAATTTAACCACATCTTAGCTTTATCCCTTAAGGAAAAAAAGAAAAAGTCTAAGTCTAACAACAAGAGTTGATATGCCAACATATTTAAATGTAGCACACAATTCTAAAAAACTTGCAAGGTGTAAGTTTAGATTCTCAGATGGTGTTCCCTGAACTGATTATTTTGTAACATTTGTATAATAATAGGTTTAAGTTCAAATGAGTTAGCCCTACAGTAGAGGTTTGCATATTTGAGTCATTTTCATCTGATGTATGGTATTCATAGTCCCTTAAAGGTCTTTGTAAATCATGATGTTGATTTTCAATAGTTTGGTTATTTAAGTGATTTTGCGATGTGTTTGTCATTTTTTGAAAATTATGAAGCTCTTTTCGTTTTTGAATTTTTCTAATGGTTAGTTCTAACTTAGAATCGTAGAACACTTAACCTCCGTATCCCGAACTACGCATGCACAATTAAAATTTTATAAATTAAAAGTAAAGCAAAACACTTGAAATAAAAATATTTTTAATGGTTTTTATTTTTCAATTTTTTTATCATTTTTTATTTTTGATTTTTTATGTTTTTATATTTTTAGAAAATAAACAAATACCAAAAAAAGAAAAAAATACAACTCTCGTAAAACAAATCTACAGCCAAATAAAAATAAAAATTTCTAAATATGAAATTTTGTTAAGTCCCTGACAACGACGCCAAAAACTTGACCCGACCTGCAATTACGTAATTATTTAAGTCTGAAAAGATGGCCAAAATGTTGACCCAATTTATATTGTGTGGGTAGTGTGCAAAATAAATGTGTAATTAAATAGATTAATGGTTTACAAACTAGGGGTACTACACAAGTATATGTATCCTTTCAAGTAATATAGATTTTTCATTGAATGTTGGAGAAAATGTTTATGGCGCCTAGGCGCCCAACTGTCGCACCTAAGAGCCAACCTTTTGGAATGTCCTGGTGCCTAAATGTTAGGTCACCTTTTGTGCCTTTGGCTTCATTTGACCTATTTTGGCTATATTTTTGCTCTTTTTTCTCTTAAACTTCATTTCTTGCAGTTGAATTAAAAAACACACAAAATACCTTTCATTAAAGCGCAATATCATGAAATTCACATAAAAAATAGGTAATTTTAAGGTGTGTCATAAATGTATACCCACAACGAATGCGCCACTAGTGTAGAAATGCAAATGCAAAACTTAAAGACACATACCACACATATGACACACCGAAGTGATGCCATGAGTGACATGACTTGCACACTAAATGGATTCAGATACCATTGGAGCAAGATACATACTAAGTGGTCGCCATGTACCTAAGTGAACACACATGACATACTTGGAGGATTTAGAGGCCTTTGAAGCGTGATCCGTGCCAAGTGATTTGATGTGGCATTCCTATGATACGTGTAAGTGGTGTCATAAAATAGAGATGATGCACATGCAAGATAAACAACGAGAGTGAGGTGATGTATTTTCTTGCTAAAGAGAAACACACATCGGGTAGACATGATGTGCAAGCCATTGTCGAAGAAGACACATGGGCATCTACAATGAGTATACAAAAGCAGTAATTGGAGGAAGAAGCATACGACGATCCGAAGATGTGCCGTAGGAGGAGAAAGAGTGTACGAGGAGTAGTAGCTCGAGGAAGACACATGAGTATCGGGAGTGAGTGTGCGAGGAGCAGTGACTCGAAAAGGTGCCTACGGTAGTCCGAAGTGGTTCCATAGAGGGTAAGCTAATGTAATTTTTTTTGGAGGGAACTACAACGAATGTACTTTGTGGTAGGCCATCCACTCACATGACGTGTGAATGGGTGAGGTATGTGAGCGAAGATGCAAGTCCAAGCATAAATAAATTCAAGCATGCAGGTTATGGACACACAAGATGCCATGCTAGCAAGCATGTAAAAGTGGAAAGTGTAAATGCGAACCTCCTGTTATGTGATGTAAAGCGACATAAGAATGCCGCAAAGCAAATATATAGAGTAATATGACGTTGGGAGGCACAAATGCTCATCACAAGCATATGAGGGTGTACGCCTATAAATGCACTACAGTGTGCAAATGTGGATGAGCTAATGTAGGCAATATGAAAAAGCATGCAACAAATGCAAAATCCCAAATGAAGAAGGGCTGACCGGTTGATCGGACCAGTGGCAGTTGATTAGTGGAGCCAATCGAGGTGATCAATCGAGCTAGCATGGGCAGTTGATCGATAGTGAGTGGTTAGTTGATACGATCAGGTCGGTGGCGCCCGATCAATTAAGTAAATCGAAGATGGTGGATCGAGCTAGGATGTGCTACCGAACGACGAGGATGGTAGATCGATGCAATTGGGCCGGTAGCGACCAATAGATCAAGTGGATTGAATATGGTCAATTGAGTTGGAGTGTGTGACCGATCAATGAAGGATGGTCAATCCNCTCATATCATAACCTAAAACAATAAACCAAGTTGGGGGCTTTAACCTGTCACTTTAAAGTCCTCTAACTGTAAGGCCTTCAATGAATATTTCCCTATTTATTTGCACTCAATCACATGAACTACATTCTCATTCATACAACCTCTTGTGATTCTTTCCAATTGTTAACTGAGACATTACCAGCCCGGTTCTTACATGTTCTCACAATGAATTTTAACATCTAGATTGACCAAATCAAGAAGTAAATGAAGTACATGGATTTAAACCTTTAGAACTTCTTCGAACATTGAAAATCAATACTCTCCACAATTTCCATCCAACACTTAATTACTTATCAATTTTGGAAGAAAGATAAAGAAAACTACTCAATTACTTATCATTTTAAGGAGAAAGATAAAGAAAACTACTTAAAATCCTTCCATCCAACACTTAATTACTTATCATCTTAAGAAGAAAGATAAAGAAAATTACTCAGAATCCATGGAGAAAATAAGAAACACACTTTAGTTTAAAAGAAGAAATCTTGTCAAACCAACAACAAGTCTCGATTAAAACCAAAAGTAGTCTAAAACAAAAAGATAAAAAAACTCAGAATCCATGGAGAAAACAAAACCACACTTTAGTTTAAAAGTAGAAATCATTGTCAAATCTCATAATCCATGGAGAAAATAAAATCACACTTTAGTTTAAAAGTAGAAATCATTGTCAAACCAATATTTATGGAGAAAATAAAACCACACTTTAGTTTAAAAGAAGAAATTATTGTCAAACCAACAATATTGTATGGAGAAAACAAAACCATACTTTAGTTTAAAAGTAGAAATCATTGTCAAACCAACAATACATTAATTAAAACTAAAAGTAGTCTTTTAGTTTAAAAGAAGAAATCATTGTCAAACCAACAACAAGTCTCAATTAAAACCAAAAGTAGTAGTTTAAAAGTAGAAATCATTGTCAAACTAACAACAAGTCTCAATTAAAACCAAAAGTAGTCCAAAAGAAGAAATCATTGTCAAACCAACAACAAGTCTCAATTAAAACCAAAAGTAGTCTAAAACAAAAAAGAAAGATAAAGAAAATAACTCAGAATCCATGGAGAAAACAAAACCACACTTTAGTTTAAAAGTACTTAAAAAAAACTACTCAAAATCCATGGACTCAGAATCCATGGAGAAAACAAAACCACACTTTAGTTTAAAAGTAGAAATCATTGTCAAATCTCATAATCCATGGAGAAAATAAAATCACACTTTAGTTTAAAAGTAGAAATCATTGTCAAACCAATATTTATGGAGAAAATAAAACCACACTTTAGTTTAAAAGAAGAAATTATTGTCAAACCAACAATATTGTATGGAGAAAACAAAACCATACTTTAGTTTAAAAGTAGAAATCATTGTCAAACCAACAATACATTAATTAAAACTAAAAGTAGTCTTTTAGTTTAAAAGAAGAAATCATTGTCAAACCAACAACAAGTCTCAATTAAAACCAAAAGTAGTAGTTTAAAAGTAGAAATCATTGTCAAACTAACAACAAGTCTCAATTAAAACCAAAAGTAGTCCAAAAGAAGAAATCATTGTCAAACCAACAACAAGTCTCAATTAAAACCAAAAGTAGTCTAAAACAAAAAAGAAAGATAAAGAAAATAACTCAGAATCCATGGAGAAAACAAAACCACACTTTAGTTTAAAAGTACTTAAAAAAAACTACTCAAAATCCATGGAGAAAATAAGAAACACACTTTAGTTTAAAAGAAGAAATCTTGTCAAACCAACAACAAGTCTCGATTAAAACCAAAAGTAGTCTAAAACAAAAAGATAAAAAAACTCAGAATCCATGGAGAAAACAAAACCACACTTTAGTTTAAAAGTAGAAATCATTGTCAAATCTCATAATCCATGGAGAAAATAAAATCACACTTTAGTTTAAAAGTAGAAATCATTGTCAAACCAATATTTATGGAGAAAATAAAACCACACTTTAGTTTAAAAGAAGAAATTATTGTCAAACCAACAATATTGTATGGAGAAAACAAAACCATACTTTAGTTTAAAAGTAGAAATCATTGTCAAACCAACAATACATTAAAACCAAAAGTAGTCTAAAATAAAAGATAAAAACTTATCTCAAGTCCTCCACCAAACTCTTTAAGTTCCTTTGAATCTCTTCTCTTTTACAACACTCTCAACATAAAACTAAAATAAAAAAAGGATAAATATGCGGTGCCTGAAAGTCTCTCCAACTAACTCCCCAATTTTTGAGCTTTCAAAACTTCCCTAGTACTTTCACGACCTCTTTCAAAGTCCCAATCTTCCTTCTTTTATAATTCTCCAAAAGGTGCATTGGTATCTCTTCAAAATATGTCTTGATTTGATGTATTTCCACAAGAAATGCATCCTTTCGTAATAATTTTCGTGCATGGTGGTTGTAACCACCTAATAAGCCAATAGGTGCCTGAAAAACCTCTTCAAAATTTGCAAAAACCGAATTTATTCGTCCAATAACTGCCACTGGAAATTAAGCGCGAGGCCTCTGGTGCATAGGAGCGGCCTTGCCTGTTTACCCAGTGCAAAGGCACCAAAACAAATTTGCACATTTTTTACCTATGTGCTCCAAGTTTGATCCTTTCTCACTCCCTTAAGCATTTTTCAATTTTTTTTACTTGTACCTGAAACAAAAACACAAAAAAATCTTCCATTAAAGCGCAATATCTCAAAAATAGGTATAAAAATGTGTCTAAAAACATTATATATTTTAGGCGTATCAAAATCACCCAAACATAAAATGTTACTTATCCTCAAGTGACACTTTAATCTTAAAAAACTAAATATGTATGATATGTATATGATTTTCTTTAGGAGTTATTAAAATTTAGATTTAGAAATGTATTAGTCCAATTTAGAAAAAATATGTAGTAAATGAGACCAACTTAAAGTTTAGAAATTTTTAAATTTAAGAAAGTTGAAAATATGAGTTCCTATCTAATTCAGAAATATTGTAAGTCTTCCAAATTTAGAATTTAGTTCTTTTATTATCTCCACTTAAATATTTTTTATTAAGAATAATTTTACTTACTATATTATATCTATAAGCTTAAAATTTCATAAAGTCTTACACTTTAAAAAGATCAAATGTAGAACAAATTTTTTATTTGGCACTAATCCTCAAGCTTCTCCTACCTCACTTTTTCGTCTTCTTTTTTTTTTATTTTTCTTTTTCTAAATGTTTTTCTCTCTTTTTTTTTTAAATTTTTAGGCAAGGATTACTTTATTTGGATAGGCCTTTAATAATTTTGAATTCTACTTTTCCTTTCCTAATGCAAAGTCTTGATACAAAACATTTACTTATAAATATAATAATTGCTTTGAAAATTATTTTTAATAAAAGAAATTTAAATATTAAAAATAAAAGTCTAAAATTCTAATATTTTCAAAAATACAATTTTTTTTACTAAAGATAGTTACTTAAATTAATCATTTTCTACACTAAGAACTTTTAACTTAAAGTTTTTTCTTCATTACTCAAAATTTTAATTAAATTCTCTTACTCATTTCTAAAATCAAATTTTACTTCCTTAATTTAACTTCATATACATGATTAATTTTTCTTTTCAAATCAAATTCACTTGTAGTTCATTTGAGAACAAATAAAATTAAACTTTTGAAAATAGTTTTCATCCCCCCCAAACTTAAATTTTTATCAGATTAAACAATTTAGCATCAAATATAAATAAGAAGGAATGAAAATAAGAATAACATGCTTACAAGATTTTTTATACCCTAATGATACAAGTTTAAAACTAAAAAAAGGAGTAAAATTACTTTTGATCAAATTTTGCAATATTTTCATTTCAATTCAACATGTAGAGATTCAATAGACTTCTAAACAGTGGGTAAAAACACAAAAGCAAACTAACACACTAATTTGACTTCACAATCTCAACATAAAAATAAACTCACAAACATGATAAAAGAAAAATACAGGGTAGCAGTTTCCTAAGTTTCAAATTTAAGATTTAAGCTAGAAGATTTTCAACTTTACAAAAGACATAGAATTAAGTTAAGTGCTAAACTAACTAAATCATAAAACTCAAAACAGTTAATACCCTAGAATTTTAAAATAAACTACTAACTAACACAAACATTACAATACAATTAAAAATAAAAGTCTCACACATCACAATATCTAAAAAAGTAAACATAAAAGTCCAAACCACATCACATAGTTCAAATCAACACACGGATTTAAATGTAGCAAGCCCAAACCACATAGTTCATATCATTTTACAGTCATAAAATAAATCTCTCAGTTCTACTCCTCATTTTTTGAATCACCGCTATCCAAAACTTTTGCAGGCTCATAATCAGGGTATCTAAGATATGGAGGAAATTGCACTCCTTGGTTACCCCTAATAAGGCTCTCCAAAGATGAGTGAAATTTTTCTTCATAATCACTTTTTTCTCCTATTATACCTATCAGTATGATCTGCAAAATGCTCTAAATTTTGTACCCTATCATCAATATAGTTAATATTATCCATCATCCTTTACAATAATTGATCTGGGAGTCTCATTAGATTCACCTCTAGATGTAGAAGCACGTGAGGTAGATGTTCTAGATTTAGAAGCAGCAGAAGTAGAGGCAACAGACGTCTCCATTCCATAACTCCTAGAAAATCCTCCTCTCCAGCCAAAAATAGAATGCTCAGAATAAGTCTTCACATTCTACTTAATGATGGGCTTTAGATGTAGCAACACTTCCTCCCAGCTATCACATTTAACTCCAGCCTCTTCACACAAAGAAAAGATCAAGGAAGCAAATTCTAGACTTGCAATAGTAACGACATTGGCAGAACTGATGATAGTCTGACAAATCAAAGCTCCTATGTTGATGAGCTCTCCTTCTTAGATACAATAATTTAGCGTTGCTCTCTCTGGTCACTTCACTGAGATGATTTGTTGGTAGCAGAAGAGCAAAAAAAAAAAATAGTGTCAGACCATTGAAGGTGCACATAACTTTGAAGTTGGGAAGTTGACCCTCCTCTCATTAGTGATCTTTCAAAGTCCTCTTCCAACTGTCAAGTAAGAAATAATCTCATCTAACTCCGCTTGGACTATAATTTGCATAAAAACATAACGTTTCAGGTGGTAGATGATAAAACAAGCTGATTACCTCTGGTGAAAAAGGTAGCAACTTTCCTCAAACCATGACTCTATTATCTTCAGCCTCAGGGAGGTTTGCATAGAACTCCCTAAAAATAGAAATAACCGCCACAGCAGGAAACAACAGAATTATTCCCACTATTGGCGAACGATCAAATCCCCTATGTCTTCACCTGGATTCCTAAAACATTGCTCCTGAATCAGTTTCTGTGATTGCAACGCATCACTGTACCGATCCTGAGCCTTCAAACTAACAAATTTACTCGAATCAAAAGGGCTCTTTCCTTTACTCCTCTTCATTCTTGGTGCCATTCTAAATTTTATTAATTCCAAAAATAACTTTAACAATAAAGTCTAAATTACTAAACTAAACCTCCAAAGTATAATCTACACTTCCCATGAAATTTCATAGATTTTTTTCTCATTTTTTACCATGAATACTGAATTTTCAAACTTCTCCAAATGTGCTCAAAATACATAGTGAAAATCCAAAATTTTTGCATAAAAGTAAAGCTCTTACCTCAAGGAACTTGGATCTAGCAAATTTCACTTGATTCCATCAACAAATCTTCAATTTAGATGTGCCCTAGCCTTCCAAAATCATGATTTTGAGAGGTTGAAGGTGACGGGAGGCATAAAAATGGTGATTTTTCGGGCCAAAATTTCATTTTTAACGATTTCCAAACTGGTTTTCGTGAACTGGCGCTTAAGCGTGGGTNATATATATATATATATATATATATATATATATATATATATATATATATATATATATATATATATATTCGAGTTTTGCAATTTTTTTTATGTTTTTATAATTTTTAATAAAAAATAGGTACTAAAATTAATTTTTAATTTTTATAAAATAAATCTACAGTTCAAATAAAATTTCTAAGTCAAAAAGGTTTGTTGCTTCCCCAACAACGGCGCCAAAAACTTGACCCGGTCCTCAATTATGTAGTAATTCAACTTCCAAAAGATCGCAAAAAACTTAACCCAATTTATATTTAGCGGCTAGTGTGCAAAACTGATATGTTAACAAATTTATAAAATAATTTACACACTAGGGATACTACGGAAGTATATGTATCGTTTCAAGTAATATAGTGTTTTTTTAAAAACCTCAGTATCGATCCCACAGAAAAGGCGATAAATTTATGTATTTGACTAAGAAAACCTTTACTTTAAATAGTAGAATATAATCTAGGAAAATGTGAAAGTAATTCAAGTAAGAAATACAATTTACTAATTACTACGAGTGTAACTTAAAAGTAAATGTAGAGATTTGATAATAACCAAAATTAGAAAATTCAAGATATTTAAAGAGACTTTTTCCTTGTAAATAATTCATAATCAGTGTAGGATTGCAAATGTTTAGAACTTTTAAATGAGATATTGTGACAAATAGGAGCAATCCTATGTTTTACCTCTTCCGAGCATAAAGAATATTGCCTAATCTAAAGTTGGTGTCAACATGTATACTAGTGTTGGATAAGTTTTAGCCTCTCACCTTCAGATTACCAACGGTGCCCTCTCTATAGGACCTACCACTAACCCTTAGTTCCAATCTACAGACCAAATTGATAAAATAATCTTGCCTGTCACACTAGAAATATCAATTCAACGTCATCAAATCTTATCTCCCTATCTATTTTCACTTCTCCTCAGGCGATCGTCATGGTTTTTTTTTCTGAAGTGAAGTGTGATACTCACTAGTTGAAGAAATCATAACCCTCTCAGGACTGTAAGTTTCTCAATAAATTTTAATAAAACAAATAATCAGTTTGCAAAGTAAATGAAAAACTAGTGAAAATACCATCACTTTGTGGAATAAAATGAAATTTGAAGCAAATCAAAACCTCTACTTCATTACTTCTTAGTGCAAGGAGAAAGAAGAAACTACTCTGAACAGATGGGGATAACAAAAAACATATTAATAAAACTCAAATCCAAAGTATAATACATAAAGAAAAAGATACAAATACTTATATGAAATGTTTCCTTAAGTGCTCCTTTGAAGTTCCTTGACTTCTCTGACTCCACAAGACTCTTACAAGACTCACAATACTCCAGAAATCACAAAGACTCACACCACCTCACTAAGGAGGGCGCCCACTCTAGATGGGTGCTTCCATTTCTTAAAATGACTCTAGAACTCCCCCTTGACGTTTAGAATTAATCCATATATATAGAGCTTCAAAATTCACCATAGGTTGCTTCAGACATCTCTTCAAAATTTAGCCTCATTCAACGCATCTATTAGAAATCGACTGTTGCGCCTAGGCACCAAAACTGTCACCTCTAGGCGCCAAAACTGTCACGCCTATGCTCCAAAGCTGTCATGCTTAGGCGCCAGTCGCGATCTTCATATAGCGCCTAGTTGCCAGTTCAACTAATTTTGATAATTTTCTTTGGTTTGGCCCATTTTCCTCCTTTTTAATGTATTTTTGCTCATTTTCACTCTTAAACTCTTTTTCTTGCACCTGTAATAAAAAACACATAAAATACATTTCATTAAAACATAATCTCCTTAAAAATGGGTATAAAATGTGCATAAAAAATAAGTAATTTTAAAGTGGACCAGATGTCAGTATAGAAATTGCATCATTATCATGAACACTGACTACTTTCTTAAGATTTACCCTTTCATAGGGCCATTGAAAATTGTTTGTAGTCATCTCTTCAATTAATGTACAAGCTTTATTAAATGGTTTTGACATTAATGATCCTCTAGCAACAACATCAATAATAGATCTAAGAGGTCCTGTTAACTCGTTATAAAATGTCTAAATAATTAACCAATTTGGCAAGTCATGATGTGAAAACTTTTTAAGGAGTTCTTTAAATCGTTCACATGCTTCGTATATTGACTTACCTTCAGATTGAGTAAAAGAAGTAATATAATTTCTAAGCTTAGCGGTTTTTAAAGGTGGAACATACTTAGCCAAGAATTTTTTCTACTAAACCCCCCCTGCAAGTTCTAATATATCTGGGTGCTAATGAATTTAACCACATCTTAGCTTTATCCTTTAAGGAAAAAAGAAAAAGTTTAAGTCTAACAACAAGAATTGATATACTAACATATTTAAATGTAATACACAGTTCTAAAAAACTTGCTAGGTGTAAGTTTAGATTCTCAGATGGTGTTCCCCAAACTGATTATTTTGTAACATTTGTATAATAAAATGTTTAAGTTCAAATGAGTTAGCCGCTACAGTAGAGGTTTGCATATTTGAGTCATTTTCATCTGATGTATGGTATGCATAGTCCCTTAAAGATCTTTGTAAATCATGATGTTGATTTTCAATAGTTTGGTTATTTAAGTGATTTTGTGATGTGTTGGTCATTTTTTGAGAATTATGAAGCTCTTTTCATTTTTGAATTTTTCTAATGGTTTGTTCTAACTTAGAATTGTAGGGCACTAAACCTCCATATCCCGAACTACGCATGGACAATTAAAATTTTATAAATTAAAAGTAAAGCAAAACACTTAAAATAAAAATATTTTTAATGGTTTTTATTTTTCAATTTTTTTATCATTTTTTTATTTTTGATTTTTTATGTTTTTATATTTTTAGAAAATAAACAAATACAAAAAAAAGAAAATAAAATACAACTCTCCTAAAACAAATCTACATCGAAATAAAAATAAAAATTTCTAAATATGAAATTTTGTTAAGTCCCTGACAACGGCGCCAAAAATTTGACCCGACCTGCAATTACGTAATTATTTAAGTTCAAAAAGATGGCCAAAATGTTGACCCAATTTATATTGTGCGGCTAGCGTGCAAAATAAATGTGTAATTAAATAGATTAATAGTTTACAAACTAGGGGTACTATACAAGTATATGTATCGTTTCAAGTAATATAGATTTTTCATTTAATGTTGGAGAAAATGTTTATGGCGCTTAGGCGCCCAACTGTCCCACCTAAGCGTCGACCTTTTGGAATGTTCTGGTGCCTAAATGTTAGGTCACCTTTTGTGCCTTTGGCTTCATTTGACCTATTTTCGCTCTATTTTTACTCCTTTTTCCTTAAACTTCATTTCTTGCAGGTGAAATAAAAAACACGCACAATACCTTTCATTAAAACGCAATATCATGAAATTCACATAAAAAATAGGTAATTTTAAGGTGTGCCAGAAATGTATACCCACAACGAATGTGCCACTAGTGCAGAAATGCAATTGCAAAACTTAAAGACACATGCCACACATATGACACACCGAAGTGATGCCATGAGTGACATGACTTGCACACTAAATGGATTCAGAGACCAATGGAGCAAGATACATACTAAGTGGTCGCCATGTACCTAAGTGAACACACATGACATAGGATTTAGAGGCCTTTGAAGCATGATCTGTGCCAAGTGATATGATGTGACATTCCTATGGTACGTGTAAGTGGTGTCATAAAAAAGAAATGATGCACATGCAAGATACACAACGAGAGTGCGGTGGTGTATTTTCTTGCTAAAAAGAAACACACATCGAGTAGGCATGATGCGCAAGCCATTGTCGAAGAAGACACATGGGCATCTAAAATGAGTATACAAAAGCAGTAATTTGAGGAAGATGCATACGACGGCCCGAAGATGTGCCGTAGGAGGAGAAAGAGTGTGTAAGGAGTAGTAGCTCGTGGAAGACACATGAGTATCGAGAGTGAGTGTGCGAGGAGCAGTGACTCGAAAAGGTGCCTACGGTAGTCCGAAGTGGTACCATAGAGGGTAAGCTAATGTAGTTCTTTTTGGAGGGAACTACAACGAATGTACTTTGTGGCAGGCCATCCACTCACATGACGTGTGAATGGGTGAGGTATGTGAGCAAAGATGCAAGTCCAAGCATAAATAAATTCAAGCACGTAGGTTATGGACACACAAGATGCCATGCTAGCAAGCATGTAAAAGGGGAAAGTGTAAATGCGAACCTCCTGTTATGTGATGTAAAGCAACATAAGAATGCCGCAAAGCAAATATATAGAGTAATATGTCGTTGGGAGGCACAAATGCTCATCACAAGCATATGAGGGTGTACGCCCGCAAATGCACGACAGTGTGCAAATGTGGATGAGCTAATGTAGGCAATGTGAAATAAATGCAAAATCTCAAATGAAAATGGGCTGACCGGTTGATCGGACCAGTGACAGTTGATTAGTGGAGCCAATCGAGGTGATCAATCGAGCTAGCATGGGCAGTTGATCGATAGTGAGTGGTTAGTTGAAACGATCAGGTCGGTGGCGCCCGATCGATCAAGTAGATCGAAGATGTTGGATCGAGTTAGGATGTGCTACCGAACGACAAAGGATGGTAGATCGATGCAATCTGGCCGGTAGCGACCAATAGATCGAGTGGACTGAATATGGTCAATTGAGTTGGGGTGTGTGACCGATCAATGAAGGATGATCAATCCATATGATCGGGCGATGACGATCAATCGATCAATTTGACCGAAGATGGTTGATTGAGTCGAGGGGTGTGCCCGATCCTCAAAAGATGGCCGATCGATACTATTATGTTGGTGGGGGTCGATCAATCGAAAGAACCGAAGATGGTCGATTGAGCCAGGGTGTCCGGTCAAACAACGAAGGATGTTCGATCAATGCAATTGGGGCGGTGGCGATCAATCGATACAATTCGGTCGATGGAGGATGATCGACCGAGTGGACCAAAGATGGTCGATTGGGTCGTGGTGTGTAAACGAACGACAAAGTCTGGTTGATCGATACGATCAGACTGGTGGCGGTTAATCAATCGAGTGGATTGAAGATGATCGATTGGGTGGGGGTGTGCGACCAAACTATGAAGGAGGATTAATGCAAGCGGCCTATTGATCAATTGAACAAAAATGATCCATTCGATTGGATGTGCGGCCCATTATCAATATGATCGGGCCGGCAACACCATTGGATGAACCGAAGAAGATGGATCGGACTGGCGTACTTTAGCTTATGTTGTTCTTTTAAGGTCAATTCCTCGCGAGGTATTTGGGTCATGATCCAAGCTCTTTTACTTTATTTATTATTCCCGAATAGAGAAGGGATATCGCCGCAGAGGGAGAGGGAGATGAGGAAGTTCGATCCATGGCCGATATTCTTCCGCAGGGAATGGAACAGGAACTGGCCTTTCCTCACAGGCTTTGCCATTACCGGCGCGATTATCATCAAGATGACTGCCGGCTTCACCGGTAAATAACGGTTCATGGCACCAGTTGAGATCTCAGTGTTACTTGTTCTGTCTTAGATCTAATTATCTCTCCCCACCTTTTGATTGCAGAGGAGGATTTCAAGAATTCTCCCTTTGCTCAAGCGCATAAACGGTTTGAGGCCCACCCCATTTCTCAATTTTTATTTACGTAGGGTTTTGCTTTAGATCTATTTATTAAAGAAATCTGATATGGTAAATATGTTATTTTGTGATTGTTAGTCTAGCCAGTATTTTTTACGACATTTTATTTGTTCTTCACTTTTTAATAATAAAAATGAAATGCATCTAGGGGATCGAGACAATGAATGATATTTTAGTTCGCTCACTGTGTATGAAGGAATCCAAACTGAGTTATGTAGTCGCCTTCTGAACGCTCTGTTGTGTTGTAGCTCTGTCTTGTTGGTTAACTACGGAAGGGTAACAATAGATTTAGGACCTTAAATGGGATCGTAATATTTTATTTGTTTTGGTTAGTAACCAACTTTATTTAATCATATTTTGATTACTTGATTATTTTGTTGTGAGCATAATAGCCCCATCAACTAAATTATAATTTTATGCCAAACATACATATTTATAGTTCAAATAGATTAATTAATGCTTGATTTTACTTAAGTCAAATTTGAGATCAAAACAAGCTAAAAAAAAGCGTGTCAACCTGTTAATAGTATCAGATGCAGCACGTCATGTGATGGGCTCTTGACTTGCCCAGATTGAATGCTGAAAGGCACTAATACATTCTAGTTTTTTATTCAAGATAAATTTTTATAGCTAGGGCCAGATTGACCTGATGTGATCAAGTCAGTTTTTTTCTTAATTTTGGTCTTTGTTTGTATGTGGTTGGATTATGCCTAGTGGCAATGTCTTTGTTGCTATTGTTGGGAAGCCCCTAAATTGCCTCTTTGTGTCACTGCTGCCAGGAAACCCTTGAGGCTTGCCCTTTGTTAAGCTGCATGTCAATGGCTTCTTGTCATCTCTACATGTGCTTGTTATCATGGAATTCATTGTGGGAAATCCAAGCTTTTTAAAACAATTATGCCTTTGGTGCTCCATTAGTTTGTGATTTGTTAATTTTTATATTACCTTATTGAGGAGAGGAGTTGATCCACCTAACATATGGCATCACATTGTCTTTGATATGGGTATCAATAAATTTTGTGATTTGACAGCCATACTCGAACTTGAAATAAAAAATATAAGGAGTTGTTTCAATTTCTATTCATGTAAGGTTTGGGTTTAAATTATAGATTTAATTATTATTCGAATCAGGATCATGTTGACCTAAATAACTCAAAATCAGCCCACAATTGGTTCGATTGATATTTTGGTTTGGGTTAAGTGGGTTTGGGTCCAATTAGTTGGATTAAGTAGGCCATATTCATGCTAATTTGGTCATGTTGATCCAAAAAAGTGCATGATCTATACAATAAATGGGATGGATTGGTCGGATTTGGGTTATGTTGGGTTTGAGTCAAGCATATTTGTGTCGGTCAACTTTGGACCAAGCTTGAATATGACTGATAAACTCAAATCAATAACCCTTGTCTTTGAATTTTGGAGGCACCATTTAAGATGCGGAACCTTCATGAATTTTCTTATGCTCAGTCAATCATAAAATAATTGATCTGTAGCTATATACATGCTTTTGGGATCCTATCTGCCACATGGTATAATCACGGTAGTTTATTGAAGATATTGATGCTTGATTGTTGTTGTCAGCCTACTATTAGCTACTCAGGTTTGCTTGGATTCAATTTGGTTGGATTAGCTCAATGATAACATCATCGTATCATTATTTTATCACCGGAGGATATAATTTCCATTATTGTTGATGATAACTACAAAAGTATCTACATTTACCTCATTAAGTTTGTAAGTCGGGCACCTTTTCAACTCATTTTATAAGTTTTTCTCTACAATTTTATGGATAATTCCTCATCTCCAATAATATGATTGTTGCTAAGTTTTGATTTGCTTGCCAGGCTAGTACTATTGGATGCAACATATGTGATGATGAGTATCATGCCTCTTGTTGCCACCTGAAAAGATTGGATGATGATACTCATCTCCTATCAGTGATCATCTTTCTCGAAGTTAACAACAACTATATCAAGTTCTCTAATTGCTGTCATCACCTCCAACCTTGCTTTGTTGGTTCATTCAGTCACTTTGCAACTCTTGCCCTCTCAGTCAACAATGATTATTATTCTTTATATATATTTGCCAACAACAATACTTGTTGCGACTCAATGTTGCAACCATGAGTGCTTTCTTAAAAGCTTTGGAAGCTCATTTTACAATATTATATTTATTCCCTAAAAGAATAATTAGGAATGAGTCACGTCTTTTACTTCATTATAAAGTAGTGAAAATTATTTGTTTGGACAATGAATCATGATTTTCCTCTTTTTAAAATTTCCACATAAAAAATCTTCTGCTTTTTTTGCTTTTTTATTGGATCATGACTGTAAGTTAGATAGATTTTAAGGAAATCCATATCAATTCTCACTCTGTTTGCTTGCTTTCTTGCCTGGTATAATACTACATTTTATGATTTAGCATTTTTAGTATTAAATGTTGGAAGTAATTTAGAGTGATAAAAGATTTTTTAGGATGTGTTTAGGGCAGCTTTTTGGTTGCTTAGCTTTACTAATCGTTGCTTTTTAACAGTATTTGTTTGTATGACAATTTTTATCATGCTTATTTTAATACTTTTGCACCACAACACAATTTTTGTGACCTAAGATAGAGCGCTCCTCTATGAAATCATGGCCTGTTATTTTAAATAAGCAGTTTTTATATATTTTTCTCTATAGTAAGTACGAAAGTATTAGTATATCAATGCCCTTGCTACCACTCTGGCTTGACTCATTTGCATTATTCACTGTGGCAGCTTTGATGATTGTGGGTAAATTTTTATATTTGATGTTTGGAAATCATAATTCATAAATTCGATGGTGTCTTTCTTTTCTACCATGTGATTTTATTTTTTTTGTTTCCGTCAAGATTCGNGACAAAAGATTTTTTAGGATGTGTTTAGGGCAGCTTTTTGGTTGCTTAGCTTTACTAATCGTTGCTTTTTAAAAGTATTTGTTTGTATGACAATTTTTGTCATGCTTATTTTAATAATTTTGCACCACAATACAATTTTTGTGACCTAAGATAGAGCGTTCCTTTATGAAATCATGGCCTGTTATTTTAAATAAGCAGTTTTTATATATTTTTCTCTATAGTAAAAGTACGAAAGTATAAGTATATCAATGCCCTTGCTACCACTCTGGCTTGAATCATTTGCATTATTCACTGTGGCAGCTTTGGTGATTGTGGGTAAATTTTTTATATTTGATGTTTGGAAATCTTAATTCATAAATTCGATGGTGTCTTTCTTTTCTACCATGTGATTTTATTTTTTTTGTTTCCATCAAGATTCATGATATTTTTGAGCCCACCTTTTCTCTGAAAAAACTATTTTTGTAAATGCATCTTGGTGATCATATACATAATATGTTCTTAGTATTTTCCACTATTTTTTCATCATTTCCCATTCGTGTGTAGGGCTGTCAAAAAAANCCATCGAAAGAACCGAAGATGGTCGATTGAGCCAGGGTGTCCGGTCAAACAACGAAGGATGTTCGATCAATGATTGGGGCAGTGGCGATCGATCAATGCGATTGGTCCGATGGAGCATGATCGACCGAGTGGACCAAAGATGATCGATTGGGTCGTGGTGTGTAAGCGAATGACAAAGTATGGTTGATTGATAAGATCGGGCTGGTGGCGGCTAATCAATGGAGTGGATTGAAGATGATCAGTTGGGTGGGGGTGTGCGACCAAACTATGAAGGAGGATTAACCCAAGCGACCTATTGATCAATTGAATATGATCGGGCCGGCAACACCATTGGATGAACCGAAGATGATGGATCGGACTGGCGTACTTTAGCTTATGTTGTTCTTTTAAGGTCAATGTNGTAGCTCGTGTTCGGCTCGTTTGTTAAGTAAACGAGCCGAACATGAACAAGTTCTTAAAGCTCGAATTATAAACGAGCCGAACATGAACAATTCTTTATTCGCTCGTGTTCGGATCATTTTAGCTCGAAATAAAAAAAAAATTGTATAATTATTTATATAATAATATATTATATATATTTAAATCGAAGTTTAAATCATAACATCTCATGTGGTAATGTGGTTAATCCCTTATTTTGTATATATTTGATCCGGGTTCGAATCTCACACTTTACATATATTTTTTTCAATTTAATTTTAACGAGCCAATTTCCAGCCGAACACGAGCCGAACACGAATACACTGTTCAAGAGCCAATTTCAAACACGAGCCGAATTAGAACATGAGCTATTTCGAACGAGCCGAACACGATCCAAGCATGAGCTCGCTCAAGCTCGACTCGTTTACAGCCCTATTCGTGTGAATGATATTTCTAGTTCTTCTCTGAGGCTTGCTATTGCTTTAAAACCTATCCATGCCCTTTATGTCTCAAAATCAGATTTTTTTTTTCTTTTCAAAATCGTTAGTAGAGATAGTTTTTCAATTGAAGTTCATGTTTTTCTTAAATCATTCCTTTTTGTAATCAATAATTTGATGCTTCGTTTAGTGCCTTTTGGCCTCCTAAATAAATTTTTTTTGAACCATTTGCAAGTGTTTAAACAATTCGTTAACTCCATTTTCCTGCAGATGTTGGAAGCTTGTAAGCTTAGTAGTGCAATTTAAACTGTGATAATAAGGAAATATAATTTCATGAGATTTATTTTTTTATGATCACTAATAATAATTACATTTAAGCCATTAAATTAAATATAATGGTGGAATGACAGTCTTATCAGACAACAATTTATCTTTTAATTTAGAAAAAAGNTACATATAGTATTTATATAATAATATATTATATATATTTATATCTAAGTTTAAATCATAACATCTCATATGGTAATGTGGTTAATCCCTTATTTTGTATATATTTAGTCCAGGTTCGAATCCCGCACTTTACATATATTTTTTTCAATTTAATTTTAACGAGTCAATTTCAAGCCGAACACGAGCCGAATACGAACACGAATACTTAAATCGAGTCAAACACGAACACACTGTTCAAGAGCCAATTTCAAACACGAGCCAAATTCGAACACGAGCTATTTCGAATGAGCCGAACACGAGCCAAGCATGAGCTTGCTCAAGCTCGGCTCGTTTACAGCCCTATTCGTGTGAATGATATTTCTAGTTCTTCTCTGAGTTTTGCTATTGCTTTAAACCCTATCCATGCCCTTTATGTCTCAAAATCAGATTTTTTTTCTTTTCAAAATCGTTAGTAGAGAGAGTTTTTCAATTGAAGTTCATGTTTTTTTTAAATCATTCCTTTTTGTAATCAATAATTTGATGCTTCGTTTAGTGCCCTTTGGCCTCCTAAATAAATTTTTTTTGAACCATTTGCAAGTGTTTAAACAGTTCGTTAACTCCATTTTCCTGCAGATGTTGGAAGCTTGTAAGCTTAGTAGTGCAATTTAAACTGTGATAATAAGGAAATATAATTTCATGAGATTTATTTTTTTATGATCACTAATAATAATGACATTTAAGTCATTAGATTAAATATAATGGTGGAATGACAGTCTTATCAGACAACAGTTTATTTTTTAATTTAGAAAAAAAACATTGATGGCTGGCCATTCCAAGGAACTTTATCAACTTTAACCATAGTAAAATTTCATAAAACGATTTCAGAACTGATTTTAATAAAATCAATAGCCTAAACAATTCCGCAGTCTCAGTAGGCTTACATTTATACATCAACATAGGCCTACAAGATTTTCTATTGTTTATGGGATACTTATAAAATTACTTTGGAAGTGGATTGCCTTGGAGTATATTGTTTGACATTCTGACAAGTGAGATCTCTATTGAAATACATGGAAAGTTAGAATAATGAAATGATGTGTTGAAGATAATGGTTTAAGATTCTAACAACATAAATTGACTGTATTATGCAGAATTTTATGGTTGTGATGTTAATATCAATGAACCAACATTACTGAAATATAACAATTACATCGATTTGCATATTTCACATTTTTTATATCGAATAATCATGATAGAAAGGAAAGTATATTTTATATATTTAAGGATTGTAGTTAAATAGAGAAGATCCTAAGGAGTAATATAAGAAAAGCCTTACATTGTGGCATGTATGAAGTAAGAAGTAGGGGGAAGTCTATCACTTCGATTGCATGGTTGGCATGAACTGTAGGATGTGGCTTCTTCCATTGAAAGTTATAAGTACAATTTCTAGCCATTTGCTATGAAATCACGTCTTTAGGAGTTGATGAATTTTATACTCTCACCTATCTCGGAAATTATAGTGTCATTTACAGAGGCAAACACATCTATATTTTTCCATACATTGAAGTGCTATAATTCATGAAATAATATTGGATAATATAAATTATGCTTTTATATGGTTATGATAAAAATAGAAATGTAAGAAATTTTATAAAAATATAATTGTGTAGCTGTACTGTTAAAATAGATATCTCTTTTATTTTGTAAGTTTCTTTATTGTTATAGATATACTTTGGTTTGCATGTGTGTTTATGCATTCATACACATGTATATGCATTACATTTATAATTTATTATTCGCAGAATGTATTATATTAACTTATTCCTACATTGACATTTATATGCTATTATTTACATTTATGTTTATGTAGTATGCTTCTTTATGTGTTTGTATGTTCATATGCACACAAATATACACACATCGAAATTTAAGTTTGCTTACTTTGGAGTACTTTTCAATGAACGGCCTTAGGAAGTCACATTAATCTTACCAAACAGTGATATTTTAAAAGGTTAAATTTTATTGCGGGTAGCTCTTATATCGTGCCATTTATATGGCATAGCTTTATGAAAAAAACTCAAATCTTAACAAATATTTTGATTTTAATTTGGTTGAAAGTGAAATTAATTGAATTCGACAAAAGAGATTAGACACAGTGAACGACTATTTCAATTTTAACTGGCTGAATTTGAAATAGATTTGCCTTGTCTTTTTAGAAAGTAATGGAATTCAGCTAAAAGTACCCAGACTTATACACAAGCACTAGACATGCAAATTTAGTTGAATAGAAGCCAATTGATTTGTTTTCAAATTTGTCACGACACAAATTGTCTCCAGAATAGTTGTCAGTTTATGCTACTGGCATCCATTCAATAGATAAGAAGTAATGTTATTTTCTGATGCAATCATTTATTGTTATTAATTTTTTAAATATCTTAAAATTTTATGTTCAACCACTCATATGGTTAATTATAATAATAAGATATTAATTGAAATTATCAACACCATTGAAACTTTAGTCATGTGACCAAAGTTGGAATTGAGCATGAATAGCTTGTTTTTGATGATTTTAATTTTAATTTAGGTGTTGAAATTAAGATTCTCAAAGCCACTGAAACTTGTAGATTTTGGGAATTGCAATTGCATCGCGCTGCATTTGCAAAATGCAGTAAATGTGACGTGTTTCACAAACTGTCCCTTGGATTTACTTGTAATTTAGTCAAAAGGATATATAAGTATATTCCAGTCTTTATACTACCCTAATGGCCTTTTGGTTAATGTTGGTGGTCCAATTAAAAATTTAAGTGTGCAAATAAGCTTGAAGTTTAACTCAGATTCCATCTTTTTAAGTCTGCTCAAACTTGTGTCAGCCTGAATTTGTGATCTTTGATTTTGAGTTGAGGCGAACTCACTTTTACTCGAGTAATTATCCTCCCGATCAATAGAAGGGAGAGATTATTTGTATTGTTTGAGGAGTATGATGCGCAAACACTTCTAGTTAAGGAGTCGTGCGGTGTCGGGCACATTTCATATATGAACACGACTTTGACACGTGTTAGACATGACATAGAAGTGTTTGATTTAAATAATATTAAAAAAGGAGGGCGCGCACAAAACACGCGCAGCACATACGTGTTCTAAATTAATAAATTAAATTATTTGAAAATTATTTTTAAATTTATAAAAAAATACATATTTTTATGTAAAATTCAGAAAGATTTACATACATATCAATCAATTTTCATGAANAGATTCCATCTTTTTAAGTCTGCTCAAACTTGTGTCAGCCTGAATTTGTGATCTTTGATTTTGAGTTGAGGCTAACTCACTTTTACTCGAGTAATTATCCTCCCGACCAATAGAAGGGAGAGATTATTTGTATTGTTTGAGGAGTATGATGCGCAAACACTTCTAATTAAGGAGTCGTGCGGTGTCGGGCACATTTCAGATATGAACACGACTTTGACACGTGTTCTAAATTAATAAATTAAATTATTTGAAAATTATTTTTAAATTAAAAAAAATACATATTTTTATGTAAAATTTAAGAAAGATTTACATACATATCAATCAATTTTCATGATTTTACATATCTATCACTTAAATTTCAATTTTTACAAATATGTCGCCTTAAATTATTAGATGTGATATGAAAAATTTGATTGGTATAAATATAAAAGTTAAAATTTAGGTGTTAGATATGTAAATACATAAGAATTTGGTGCCAAAGAAACCATTGATCTTTCTATTTATTTTAATAAATAATTGATTAAGATCATTTAAATTTTGATGTAATTTAAAATAGTCTATGCTTGTGCTTAAATATAATTTGTTTTGTTAAAAAAAAGTTATAAAAAGTATATCAACTAAAATAGGAAACAAAAGTGATGTTAAATGAGTTCTTTGTTTTTAAAAGCTCGTGTTATTAACATATCTATCACCTAAATAGGTGTTAGATATGTAAATACATAAGAATTTGGTGCCAAAGAAGCTATTGNATAATAATAATAATAATAATAATAATAATAATAATAATAATAATAATAATAATAATAATAATTTTTATTATAATGGCGTGTCTGTATCTTATATTTTCAATAATGTATCTCTTGTTTGTGTCTCCATGCCTGAGTCTCCATGTTCGTATCCGTGTAACATAGTTTGATGGTTTCTTGGAGATTCAAAGAGCAATTGCGGGAATAATGATAAACAGTAAACTGGTAGGATGACAACATTTTAGTGCATTCATGCTAATGGGTTAGAACAAGTGGTATGAATAATGTTTGGCTGTTGCCTTATGGTGAAATAAAATCTTGGTGCCAAGCGAAGGTTTTGTTTTAGAATTTCTTCTTGTCCTTCTGGGATAGATAAATATAATCAATGACATCTACTTTATACTTTACATGGTGACTTAGAAAGTAGGGCTGATTGAAGATATTAGGGTGTCCTCGACCATATTTTTTTGCACCCATACAAACAATCTGAAGGACTCAGATCCTCCAGTTAAATTTTCACTATGTTTGCAAAATATATTAAATGTGATGATGTGTGCCTACAAGTTCCTTGATTTTAGGTGTTGTTCAATTGCATGGATAGGAGGTATCTATAGGCCTTGATACTATCATTATAGCATTTTTGTTAAAGTTGGTGGTTATCTTGTTTAAAAGAAAATTTTGGCTTTATATATTTTATATTAGGAAAAATTAGAGAAATATGTTTATTGTTTATTTTTTTGGGGAAAAATGTAAAATTCATTTCGGATCAAAATGCTCATTATATTCTTATATCCACATAGCATAAGAAGAATAGTCTTGCTTTTCAACACTTTGGGTTTCTCTATTGTTGTTTCCGTAGTAGTTTCATTCGAAATTATTTTTGTTCAAGAGCGTAAGATCTCGTAGGTGAAGTTATTCATTTCCATGTTCTTCCTTTAGCCTACACATGTATTATTTTCTTATAATTCTTTTGTATATTATAGATTGGATCATGATAGAGCTCTAGTGTAGAGCTAGGTCGAATATCAAAGATAGAATTAAATCTATGTTTGAATCACGATCAAATAGGATTCAACATGTTTAACTGTCCAAAATTTATTTGGATTGTCATTTGTTCATGGTTCTAACCATGTTCGAACCTTGTTTGAATGAGTGTTGGAACATGTTTTGAACCTTTATTGAACAATAATATTTGAATAAGTTTGAACACGTATTCAAACATTTTTGAAGAAGGTTCAATCATGGCTCGAAGTATATTTGAACATATATTAAAAATATATATCTAGTAAAACATGAAGATACTTGGGATAAATAGAGTTGTTATGTTACCCCTATTAGTTATGACTTGGTTTGGTGTAATTTTCTTGTATATGATTTAATTTATTATATTCGTTACGACTTGGTTTGGTTTGGATTTCTCCTTTTTTTTTGTTTAAGAGTTTCGACAATCAATCCGGTTCCTGTAAAAGGGATGCATAAAATTAATTTGAGCATTGCTAAGATGAGCATGCTTATAGATGGATGAGTGGTTTTACGCTTAGGGACAAAATGCGGAACGAATATATCCGTGAAAAGGTTGGAGTTGCTCCAGTGGCAAACTAGATTAGAGAGAGCCTTAGATGTTTTGGTCACATTAAATGTCGATCATCTGATGACTCTGTTAGGAGAGTAGATATTTTAGATCTAAATTATTCTAAGAAAGGTAGATGTTGACCTAGAAGGACTTGGGCATGTTGCATAAAAGATGATCTTAATTTATTGTAATGAAATGAAAATATGGCATTCAGTAGGACACAATGGAGAATAAGGATTGATGTAGCCGATCCCACATAGTGGGATAAAGGCTTGTTATTGTTGATAATCGATCCAGTTGTGCGGTTCCATATGACATCCTCTATTTTGGTGGTTCCCTTACTTTATTTCATGCCCGAGGACTTCTCTCTCATGCTTTATTTGCGTGATTCTTATGTTGCAACTTTTCTATGGTGGTTATGGATCTCATGTTTGGTTTTTAGATGTTATTTGTTATAGGAAGATTGTGAGAGGCTGTCTACTTTGGATTTTTTTTTATTATAAATAATGGATTTTTTACTATGAATGACGGACACTGACATGACATGACATGACATAGTTACAAGATATAAGACTTGAGATATCATAGATATGTTTTTATGCTCAATAAAATTATTAATATAAAAAGTATAATTTTCACTATTTTCTATTAAACACATCACTAATTAAGATATGCTATTGTTAAAAGAACTTTGTATGATAAAAGATGTTTTGATAGTAAAATTTAATACTAATGTATTGGTCAAAATATTGAATTAAAATATGGTGACATGATTGTCACTAATTGGAATTAACACATTTAATGACAGAGTCATCATTATTATCAACTCCATTGTCCTCTTCAATGACTCCACCTTCATCTAGAAACAACACAATTTTTAAGCATGAATCATCAAGAAAGAGATTAGCATTTCAAATATTGCAATAATGTATCTCCACCAATATCACATAACTTTATTTACCCATGCGGACATGCTAGACTTTTCCTAGATAAAAGTAATGATTGGAATGCATTAATATGAAATCTTTATGTATGGGAGGATTTGTTGTTCATTTTAAGTAAATGGTAAAAAAATTGTATTTCAATTTTTTTCACAGCAAGACGATGAACATGATCGAGCTAATGGTATAAAAGCTAAACTTTATAGTCGTGTGGAACTAACTCCATAAATCATTAACCAACTGATTTCATCCTTGAACTTCGTAGAATCTATAGAGTCATGATCAGTGAAAGTACCATCAAAGTAAAAAATATGATAAACTTAAAATTAATCACTGATCTATCTTCAATATTTGAATAATCCTCTTTAGGAAGTCATTTGTTATCTCTGTCTTCAAGCAGAGCAACACGGTTTGTAGTTTCACTTTGTCAAAATTGGCTCTAATATTTGATAAAATGTAATCCTATTTCTAATTAAAAATGATGTTAGCTAGGAGCAAGTATAAAGTCAAACTTTAACTTCGATATAGGAGCTAAGCAAGGAAGGGGAGTTACTTTTTTCCATCTCTCCAAAAGCGTTTCATATGTAACTTTGTAAAAGGTGGAATCTTCATTGTCATGTAATATATCTTATCTAACCATACATTTCCCTAACTTTATCTTATTTATATCATCTTCATAATATATACTCAACTTGTTATTAATTACTATTAGTTTGTATCTTTATTTTATTATTTTTAATCACATAAGCTTGTCAATCAATGATACAAATGGAGTCTATTTAAAAAACATTTTTGAAACATTAACGATCTCATTGTGTGATTCATGATTAAGGTCTTTATAAAGTAATTATCAAGCTATGTTGTTGATTTGTGATCTTATTTAATTATATATATATTTCTAGGGCACAAATGATTTCAAACCATTAATGATTTCATTTAGTGATTCATGATTAAGGTCTTTATAAAGTTTGCACCCCCAACGGTATCAATTATTAAGCTATTTTGTTGATTTTTGATCTTATTTAATTATATATATTTTTAGAGCACAAATATTTGTTAATGTTAGATTTTATATATGAACAACATAATGAGTCCAAAAGAAGTGAAGGTATTGAGCCTCAATCATTGCTCTTATAGCTTTGCACACATGCATATTATTAGTTATTACTTGAATCACTCTATCCATGCCTATGCTTAGTCATTTCTTTGATTCTATGGACAATACGAAATTTATCCTTATATTCCCTTACAAATGCAGTCCAAATTCTGTGATGCCACGAAATTAATCACAGTTCTTTTTTGCTCATATGTCTAACAATTACAAACTATGATAATTTCTTTCTTATTCAAATTCTCTTTCATGGGCGCAAGCATTATTTCAATGTTTGCCCTTTTCTTTTAAGCCAAATTTGTCCTTAATAGATTATAATCATGAGAAATATATGCAAAAAACTTTAGAAGGAAATCCTCACATAATTATTATTACCAATCTTCAAACATAAGGCTACATATATAGGGAAGCTGATCCCTAATTTACAATCTTATCAAATATTTCTAGCCTAAAGATGGAAATGAAATAATTCTTAAATAAAATAAATAGGAAGAGAATAAAAATTAAGCTAGGAGTTTCCTAATTTGTCTTCATTAACCCATCCATCACTCCTTGGATGGCCAGCTTGGGCCCACCATGAAAGGAGACATATTCTCCTAGATGCTAGGTTGTAGATGTGGTAGAGAATAAACTTGATATTAAACTCTGAGAAGATGCTTAAAGGAAGAGCTTTGATGAAGACATCAG
Source organism: Phalaenopsis hybrid cultivar (assembly GCA_002079205.1). NCBI lineage: Eukaryota > Viridiplantae > Streptophyta > Magnoliopsida > Asparagales > Orchidaceae > Phalaenopsis > Phalaenopsis hybrid cultivar. The sequence goes on along the minus strand of JXCR01056938.1, from coordinate 184,908 downwards.
CAATTTGTTAGTATGTTAGGATGTAGCTTAACTGTATAATTCCATGATTAATCTTTTCAGCGATAAAGTGCCTATCAATTTCAATATGTTTGGTCCTGCCATGGTGCTTATGGTTTCTGATAATACTGATAAGTGCTTGACTATCACAATGTATTTGTATAGGCCTATTAGAGGTACATCCTAATTCTCTCAATACTTTTTGAATCCAAATTCTTTCAAAGATTTCTAAGGCAAGTGCACTATACTCTAATTTTGCACTATTTTTAGAGACAACAACTTGCTTTTTACTTCTCCATGAGACCAAATTTCCCCTTAAATAGAAGCAATAACTTGTGGACCTTATGTTAGTGACTCTCCAAATCCAAGTTGCGTCAGTGTAGACCTCTATCTCTCAGTTTATGTTTCTCTAAAAAATTAATCAATAACCATAAGTCTTCTTCAGAAACATCAATATCCTGTATACCATCTTTGAATGCTCTTCATTTGGGTTATTTATGTGTCTTACAATACTGATTGAGTATGCAATATCTGGCCTAGTATGCAACAAATAGATGTCCCAGATAATCTTTGGTTTCTTCTATTATAGACATATATACTCTTTTCTCTCCTATTAGACTTCTTGTTGAGATCCATTAAAATATCATCAGCTTTGCATCCAATCATCCCTATATCCTTGACCAAATCTTGGATGTTTTCCTCTGCGGTATGATAACGCCCTTCTTAGACTTTGCTACCTCCATACCTATGAAATATCTCATTTTTCCTACGTCATTGATTTCAAACTTCATGAAAAACATATTTATTTAAAAAAAAAATTTCTTTTATCATTAGCAGTAAGAATCATTTAATTCATATATACTCTAGGTGTACTAATTTTACATCCCTGAGTTTGTTTTATGAGTAGTGTGTGATCGGCTTGACCTTGAGAATAACTATTAATCTCATAGTCTTAACAAACTTTTCAAATCATGCTTTTCGTAATTGCTGAAGACCATATAAAAACTTCTTGAGTTTGCATGCTAGGTGTTTGTTGGAATCATTATCAAGTCCTGGTAGTATTTCCATGTATATTTCTTCTCCAAGATCCCCATTCCTTTTTGTCAAGTTGATTGTCTCCACTTCTTGTTAACTGCTATTAAGAGGACTATGATAGTGTTTAGTTTAATAACTGTTGCAAATGTTTCTTGATAGTCAATCTCATAGGCTAATTTTGAATCCTCAACACCACCATTAGCTATATACTTGATGTTGAATACCCATTTGTATTCAATTGGCTTATTATTTTGAGAAACTTGTTTGTTAGTTTGAGAGTTTGTTATGGGTCATGGGGTAACTATTTTTAATGTGTTTGACAAGTTAACAAATCTCACATTGATAAGTATTAGGATTTTTGTTAATAAATAAATGATGATATAATTTTGCAGCATAATTAAATTAAGATTACCCAGACGAGAATGTCATAACATGACTTCTTTTTCAACAGACATAGACTCAACAAACTTTGAAACTTGAGAAAAAGATAGAGGTAGACCACTTGTTAGTTTAGAGAGAGACATTGCTTGAGTAGGTAGAAGCCTTGATATATTTCTACACTGCATCCTACTAACCGTGATCCTACTTTCCCTAAATTAGTAACATATACCCATAAAAAGTTGTTTCATCTTCTAAAGGATTATTACCAACCAAATCAAGTTCACACTTAGAAACCATTACCCTATTAAATAATTTAAAAAGTTAAGAATATATAAAGTTCATATATTTTCATCTTCATTACTTATTGAATAACTGAAAGAAACAAACGAAACAAAGGTAAACTAGCCATGTCTAATTGCAAACGACAATTTTGATGAACTAACCTAATTTTTAATTCAATGTATATATTTTATTCTTTCCAAAATATGACTTGACAATCATCAAAATAAACAAATTTATTTGAGAAATAATTGCCAATATTAAATTTCAACAAAACATTAAGTTCACTCTCTAAAAAAAACGTATAATGTATCTTTCTTGAGTTAAATTTTCCTATACACAATTCATTGTAATAAATTCATAATGTCATTAACAATATTTATTTATTATTTTGTTTTTATATATTTTTTTATTCATTATATTATGGTCTATATTGATCTTATATCAATTATAAATGTCAAAATATAAAAAAATAAATTAAAATACCATAAGGGCTTGCAGTTTTGACTTCAGGCTTTTATCTTTGAAGTCAGGCTTGTGGTTTTGACTTCAATGATGATGTGTTGCTACTGCTTTGGCTTCCATGATAATGGAGGATGAATAAGGGGGGAACTTTTACGCTGGGCAAAGGCTTGCGGTTTTAACTCTTCTTAGATTGTGTTAGTGGAAATGCCTGAAGTTGTGAGTTTCAGCTTTGACTTTTTGTAAGGATCTCTAACTTCGGTTTCGGCTTCAATTAATAAAGAGGAAACTTTGATGCAAGGCAATAACTTACCATTTTGGCTCTTGCGAGGGTTCAAAAATAGGCTTGTGGCTTCAACTTCGGTGAGAAATTGCATCTTTGAATTGAACGAATGGAGGAAGCTTTGACGCAGAGTTAAGAATGATAGGAAGGCAGATTTGACTATGTAAGAGTTAGTGATATGCATATTATTTGTGGGTCTATAAATCTCTAATGCCGTACCCCCTTCTTTTTCTAATTTTGTCTATGCCATGTTGACCTCGTGATTATAATTGTCCCAATGTTTTTTTAGTATCAAGGACATATTGTGGTGTGCGATGCCATTCCTATTTGGTTTTTTTTTTTGTATCAAACACATAGTTTGGTGTATCGAAGCCATGCCTATTTGGGAGTGTTGATGCTCCATAGATTTTTGAGTATTTATAGTAGAGAGACATTTCATGTTTTGACATTTCATAACATTCTTTAATACCCTTAATTGCTTAATTATGCCTATTTTGGAGTTCTTTATTCTTAGCTTCTTGAGTGTTTGCTTTTCTATTTATGCTCGAGTGTTGGCTGATCTTTTTGGTGTGATACAAGTGGTGATTATCCAATCATGATGGGAGCCATCTTGTACTTGTGTAAGTTTAAATTAACATTTTTGTGGATCCTTTTCTTTGATTTTTTTCTATCCTTTATTTTTAATTATTGGTTTGCTAGTGTGATTGGATTTGGCCAAGCTCATGCAACTTGGATTTTTAAATGCGGTGTGAGAATTGCATTTTGATCATGAATTCTTATGCTAAATCTCTATTTGGTCTATTAAATTTTCATTTAGGGCGAATTTTGTGTATTTTGGGCATTCATCTAAAGTGATGATAATGTATTTTAATTATTGGTTTCTGAATTACAAATACTGATTTCGTGGATTCCATTATATATTTGTGGAGTGATAGCACAAGTGTTGTTTGAATTCGGTGCGGAACAAGGCGCATAGAATTTATTTTGACTTTAGTTCATACAATTCCCTCCCAAAAAACACTAATTGAAGCTCAACAATATTATAAAAAAAACGCTGTGGGAGATAATATGACAACTAAAGAAGTAAATCAAATACACAATCAATATGTACACTGGTAGAAGGACTAATCCAAATAATGTAAATAAAAATAATACAAGCATATGTTCAGTTTACAACCAAAACATTTAAGATATTGCACAAGTATATTAGATTACAAACTTATTAATCAACTACAACAATTTTACAGTAGTCATCATAGTGAAACTATGTTGTAGGCTATATGATTAAGTAATTAAGGGATTAAATAATGTTATATCTAATTAATTAATTCTACAAAACTTAACTAATGCTATTAATTCACTGCAATAAATATTCAGGAGTGCCCAAATTCAAATTTAAATCATGAAGTGTACTATAGTGCGCAAAGAGTAAGAGTTTGCAATGTGAAGCATAACTAACTATATTAACTCTACACTAAAGTAAGGTAAAATGCACTGCAATATTTTTCACTCATAAAGTGCAAGTACAAGAAATCTAGCTATGGAGTGAAACAGTTTTTATGTGGTATCAACTAGTCCTATGACCTACGTACTTTTGAACTTTTGAGGTGGTTAAGAGGAAATCACTTAATAATGAAAATTAAATCTCTATTCTATGATATTGGAATTATACATTGTAAAATATACTTACAACACAATCATGAAGATCAAGAAGGTTTTTATATTACCAAATGAAAATGAAGCCACCAAGGATTTGAATGCTTTGACGAACTATTGTGCACAATCCTTTGAAATAATCCTAAATATAAGCTCTTACATTTGTTCTTCATTACACCGAAAGTCTTCATAACCCATATGTATATTTAATCACTACGAATGGATAAAAATGTTTACAAAATAACTCTCCAAAACAACCTCAAAAGGTACTCCAAGAAGCTAGCAAAAGGACATTCAACCGTTCTATCTCAACTGCTCGAATAGAATGCTAGCCCAATCCTCCTAGCGGCTGATGTGATAATTAAGAAAATAGCCAACTTTTTTTAAATCATAATAAATTTACTTTTAATGATATTTTTATCATGTCATTCATAAAATTATTTGTAAACTAAATGAATCTTGTGGATTATGAATTATGAACAATTTTTTTTTTCGGGGCTATTTGGTTTGGAAGTATTTTTTATTGTAAAGTAGAAGGAATGTAGTTATTTTGCCCATTTAGTTTGTTGAAGAAGTACTGCAATGTAAAAAGGATACAATGCATTTGAAATGCTATGTATTTGAAATGTTTTGAACATTGTTGTAAAGCAATTACATGATTCCATTATTTTTTGTTTTTTTCTAAGTAATGGCAACTGGCCAGAGCGACAATGGTCAAGGGCAAGCAGTGGCGCTTAGCAACTGCAGAGACATTAGCTGTAGTGTATTTGGAAATCAACTGAATTTGGTGAATTTGGATTACCAAAAATAATTTATAGGGTAAGTTTTGGATTCATTGAAATATATCTTTGCATTCCCAAAACTTCAAAATAATTCTCAATACTCCTGCATTTCAAATACAATATACCCATTTGACATCCAACTAAATGGCCCCTTCGTTTAGTTTGAGCGCATTTGGATTTCACCAAACAGTAACATCTAATGCTCTAAATTCAAAAAGAAAAGGATGTATTTTACATAAAATCAAACTTAAAAAGGTAATTTTATGTATTGACTTTAAAATCGATAGCATTTTAAATATAGTGATTCACTTTATACTTCATTTGAAATGCACCTGTTTTCTAGGTACTCCAAATCAAGTAGCCCTGTAGTATAGTCTATTTCTTTTTAATTGTAATCACCATATAATTAGCACAAAATTTTAAGTATATTAAATGAGCTCCAGAATGCTACATTTTTTTTTATATATAGGTGTTACATATAATAGTAAGATATCATTAATCAAGCAAAAATTAAATTTAAGAAAACTTTAAAAAATTTAGAAGAAACAATTTAGCTTTGCTTAAATAACAAAATTAACTGTAATAATATGAAATAATTTGGTTTATAATATTTTTGAAATTTCGCTTCGATTTTTTTAATAATATTGATTACTGAATTGGCAGTTGAAATGAATTTTTAGCATATGATCACTAAGTAATACAAAATATAATAAAATAAATAAATAGAAATGAAATCTTTATAGCATCCAAAAATTTTAGATAAATATATAGTATAATAATATTTGTTAGATCTAAATTATGTCTAAGTTGTCTTTGACACCTTATGCTTCAATCAATTTAGAAAGGATTCCAGGGCAACACTCTCACGAAACTAATTTCACCTTGGCGCCAAGATTCTTCACTTGAGCATTTCTTTTATCATATTTGAACTTTCCTCCATGGAGCCGAAGCAATCATTATTTTCAATACTGTTATAATAATATTAATTTGAAATAGAAAAGTCAACAAAGTATTAGGTGACATTATCTAAGGCATGTTACAGAAAATTTAAATTTTGAGACACATGAATTCCTAGGCTCATGGGTTTAACAACAGTCACATTAGAAAACCTTAGACCATTTGATATTTTGTATTAAATTTATTTTTAGAACTTGGTTACATTATAATGCCGACTAGATTTTGGGCTTTTTGACAGCTGCATTCATCTATAAAATTAGCTGCGTAAATGTTGAATTCCATCTGAAAAGCTCAGTATTTGAAGGCTATAAATATCTTGTCATCTCTTTTAAAGCTTGCCAACCCACACCCACATGAGAATCATGCATACTTAAATATGATTTTATCAAGATTTTTTTTGTTGTTGAATTTATATCTACACCTACATTTGAACATACTCTTAACAAGAGTCCAAATTTAATTCAGAAATTGAATTTTACATGAGATTATGTCTGACTGGAACTTATAGAAATTGAACCTATTTCTAATTTTAAAACCTAATTAATCATGGTTACTATTGATGATGAATTAATTTGGCAGTCTAATAATGCAGGTCTTGACGAATTATTTTTTAAAATTATTCTTATAATGAAAGATCATGCCTTTATTATTTTGTTTATGATATACATATTTATAAAAATAAGCTACGGAAAAGATGAAATTGTGACCGCATTTCAAAGAATTTATGAACAATGATTGCCTTTAAAATTCTTAAAATTTATAACTTGATTTATTTGATCATATTTAAAGACATTTGGGAGTTTTTTTCCTCTTAATATATCTTTTTCAGTCCGTATGGATCCATCATGAGTTTGGTTATTCTTTTAATTTTCATTTGCTAGAGCCAAAAAACGGCTATGGATAAAATTTATCATATTTTACTTTTTTATAAAATTTTTAATGTATGCATGCATTACAAACGGTTCTAGTGTTGCATGAAATATCAGGCATGTTATCGATGTAGTATTTTAAGGAGGTGATTCTGGATGTCACTTCAGTGTTATTCATGCAAACTTGATGATTTCAGATGCTTGTATGGAATTTTGGCTCAATTGAAGCTTATCTATATAGTTACAGCTTTACCAGTATATGCATTATAAATAATTTTGATGAATTCATCATACAACAACAACAAAGCCTTAATCCCACTACGTGGGGTTGGCTACACCAATAACAAAGCCTTAATCCCACTACGTGGGGTTGGCTACATGAATCCTTTTTCTCAATTGCATCCTAATTAGTGTCATAATTTCATTTAGTTCTAATAAATTAAAATCATTTTTTATACAATAAGCCCAAGTCTTCCTAGGTCTATCTCTGCCTTTCTTAACATAAGTAGAATCTAAAATATCTACTCTCCTGATCGGATCGTCAGAAGGTCAACGTTTAATGTGACCAAATCATCTAAAATGTTTGATGAATTCATCATAAACTCTCTAAATTCCTTTTTTTTTAGTGTTTGGAAATTTTTGGTATCATGATCTTTTGAAGAAATAGTTATTTATAGCAATGGATCATAAAACTCTTAGATTTGTTTTGAGATGACTAAAATTAATTATTTATTATTGTACTAAAAGAGAATCTGAAGTCTTTGAAGCTCATCCAAACCATAATTTTAGTTAGATATTCAAAGAGATTTTTTCCCCAAAATTATTTTATAATTGTCCACTCTTTAGATTTCCTATTGAAAATTATTTTATCACAGGAACTTGCCTGTGAAATGCTGATAATATGCTTTAGATGATTATATGGCAAAACGTAGAAATGCTATATAGAGAAAGAATTATATTAGAGGCATTTACATAAGTACGACCAAATTCCTATGAATTTACTAAACTATGCTTTTTATATTTATACCACCGCAATCTTTAATATCACAAAAAGTATCACTGTTTTAACTTTTAAAAGGTGAAGCACACCTTTTGATGCATAGGTGAGGTGGCATATATGTAAAAATTGAAGTTTAGATGTTAGATATGTAAATTCGTAAGAATTGAGTGATATGTACATGTAAATCTTCCCTTATATTAAAGGAAGGGTAGTATAATCAATTTAGTTGTTTTGAGCATAATAGCAAGGGCGAATGATTTATCCATCAAGAAGGCAAATTGTTAAAATTTGATATGTCCTTGACACCATCTATATTGGTGCACTTGAGAGGAGGGAGAGAGAGAGGGATGCAAGAATAATTCTCTTCTTGCAAAGAGAGAATAGAAGAAGAAGAAAAGATTCTTATACAGGCATTTTCATCCTTATAAATACATAAAAGTAGAAGGCATCAACACTTTTGTGGTTTGGGTATGGAAGGTTATTCTGTTATGAAAAGTATTAAATCCAATAATTACATATTAGAAAGTGTATACATTAGCAAGTTTGAAATTGAGCAACTTAATTAGATATCTAATTATATTATCTTTTCTATATTAAGAAGAATGATATTAGGTAGCTTAATTAGTGGTGATCTGATTACGTGATCTTTTTTATGTTTGAAATATTTACATTGTGTATGTCATAATCATTTCTTATTTATTGAAGGGATTAAAGCTGATTTTGTGTGTGGAGTTATATCCTATTTCAATATTTTTTTTCCTCTCCACTTGTCGATAGGGAAATAACCACACTCCCCGTGGACAGATGGATTTGCAATAAACCACCTAAATTGCACAGTATTTGATTATTTGCTTGTGTGATTTAATTTTATGAATTGTTTTGCACAATCATTTGGTATCATAATCAAATTGGTACGATTTTGGCAACAAGCAATTGCGATTCTTGCTAAGTTGTTGATGTAAGGTAAAGAAGTCAAAATAAGTTAGGCCACGAGATCTGGTAGAGTAGTGGATAATAGCATGTTATCAGGTACTTCAATATCAACCATGATGGTGGAGAAGACATCGATTCATAGGTGGTTATACATCCTGTTAAGGATGATGCTACGAGATATAACAGTAAAGAGAACTTTGGCACGTGGCGATGCGAGGTGATGAATGCGTTGTATTCGTTAAATCTGAAGAAAGTTCTTGATAACAATGAATGTCCTGACGAGATGTCACAAAAAATTGGCTGAAGATGAACTAAAGTGCCTGTGGCTTAATTTGAAATTGCTTATCTCAAGAGATCAAATATGTAGCGATAATGAAGACTTTGTAAAAAAATTGTGGAGAATGTTGGAGAATAAATATCTCATGAAGAGAATGAAGAATCATCTTTTTATGAAGTGTTGACTTTACGGGTTTCAGATAGACGTGTAGTTACTATTGATGAACACTAGAATGATTTTATAAAGCTTTTGATATGAAAAAGTTGGAGATGCAGACATGACAATTTTGTTGAATTCAATTTTGGATGAGCATAAAAATTTCAAAATGAAACTCATTTCTGGAAATTATAGAGAGGTGATTATGACATCGTTGAACTAAGAGTTCTATCGAAGGGACGAGTCTACAAAGATGAAGTCAGGTGAGACACTTATACTCCAACATGATAGATTTGAGAAGAATTGGGCAAAGAAGTTTGACAACAATAGTACTTCTTTAAAGCGGGACAAATTTTGTGAGCTCAGTCTTGGAAAAAAAAATAGTGTGCCATCTATTTAAAGACATATTTTAGGGAAGATTATCTGAAGTTGAAGGAGGATAAAAAGGAAATATTGTCTGAGGTGAAAGTTAATCTTATTGTGGAGAGGTGTGATGAGGCAAATTAGTAGTATCTTTATCTTCATTTTATCACAGTTTATGTACAAATAATTTGCATTGGATTCTAAACACAGGTGCTGCTTATCACATTTATCTCCATCGTGATTTGTTCCTTACGTACAAGAGGTTTGATATTGGTGCAGTGACTACGGGTAACTATCAAGCTAGTCATGTTATTGTGTAGGGAGCATCTTTATCATGATGCATGATTCTATTATGAGTGAGCTGATTGATGTTAGAGATATTTTGGAAGAATTATTGTCAGTTGGGGCCTTAGAGGCCAAGGGCTACAAGGTAGTTATTGAGGCAAGAGTTCTGAGGATGCCGTGAAACATTGATTTTTCTGAATGGATTTCTCCATCACAATTTTTACTTTCTTCAGGGTAATAAATTTACTAGAACTGCTGTTGTTGATAATTTTTTTTTATGCCATTACATTGTGGCATATGAGACTAACATTAGACCCAGACTGCCAGATTGGTTAAAATATATGGTATATTAGATCATACAATATGAGGGTGAATACACATCAAATGCATTGCTTGCAAGAGTCTTAAAGAGCTGGGATCGGCACTACTTTAGAACGGGGTGATAAAGAGGATAAATTGAACTTTGATAAAGAAAGTTCAATGTATGTTTTTCAATGTTGGTTTGGATAGCCTTTTTTAGTTGAAGTCATATATTATGCTTGTCACTTGGTGAATCATCTGTATTTTGCAGCTATTGGAAAGAAAACCCTAAAGAAGATATGGTCTGGACATTATGCTAGAGATTATGAGCACATGAGAGTGCTTCTCCAACTTACTACCATGTGCAGAAAGTTTAACTGGAATCACAAGCAAAAAAGATGATTTTTATTAGCTTTAGACGTAGAGTCAAGGACTTCAAACATTTTGATCAGGTAGAGAAGAAGATTTTCATTAACAAGAATATTACATTTGACTAGGCAAAAATGTTGAAGCCTTGAGACTTGAAACATGTGGAGAGTTCTATTGAGACCACAAATTTGTATCAGAAGTTAGAGTTTGATGTAACTTTATTTGTTCCACAGAGTTTGTTCATTTTTACTCAGGTGCTTGTTTTAGTTGCAACTTAGAAAGTACTTATTAATAGTGCTCAGAAAGAAGTTGAAGAAGTGTCGAGGATGAGGTCCTTACTCGGGAAGCTTAATTAGGAGTAGGGTCAGGTGTCAAAATATCTAAAAATTAGTTTGGTTGAGAGATCACATTGCATTTGCATTCTTGGTTACAGAAGCTGAAATTCCTAATCACTACAAGGACGCAGTGGAGTGCCCAGACGATTTTCAGAGGGGCAACGGATGAAAAGATGGAGTCTCTTCAGAAGAATGGTACTTGGAGGTTGGTGAAGCTTCCTCTTGAGAGGAAAGTCATTACGTGCAAATGGGTGTGTGCAAAGTAGAAAAAAATTCATAAAGTTGAGGTGCGACTGTTGACCTCATTTTGAGGTCATTTCTCCTCTCCTTAGATCCTAGGATCTAGCTCTATGGTTTCCTCTTAACTATCTTAGAGGACTAGAGCTGGACCTACCCCTTTAGAAATTCAAACCACTTCCCGATTCTCTTGTGGTGTCTCGCCTGAGTTCATTGAGTGGTTGTGTTCACAGACCATCATCATTTGGTTGAGTGGTTAAGGGCCATCATGCGGAGGCTCAAAGAGAGATCCCATCGGGTTTAAAAGCCTTAGGACACTCATAATGACTTTAGTGCATCCACACACACAATAACCACAATTTGCGTCACCTACACCTGTAATAATTTCACAATTAATCGGAACATAAGTCAATTTTTGAAATAACCGATAAAGAACCCAAAATTTGAAGACAAATCGAATTTGACGTATTTTTGACCAGATCGTCGACGAGGTTGTCTGGATGACACCAGATGACAAAACGGATTGCGCCAGTGCGTCCGGGATGTTGGTTTTACCTAAAACTGACACACATATTGCTATAATTCTGCACACGAGCAAATCACACGTAAATTGATGAATTTGTTAAAATGACCTCGGATGACGAAACAGACCGCACTAGCTTAGCCTTTGCATATGTTTGATTTAGCTCGACCTTTGAGCTCATGCCCATGCCATCCAATTTTTATATATTTACATTTATAACACTTAAGTTCTACTTTTACATTTATACCACAAATCATTTTTAAATTTTGCAAATATATATATATATATATATATATATATATATATATATATATATATATATA
>JXCR01056938.1:119795-172798 GCA_002079205.1 Phalaenopsis hybrid cultivar | reverse complement strand
AATTTATGGGTTCTATAGGTAAAGGTATATGAATTGGATGGGAGCTTCTTTTGTTCTTTTCAAAGCTCTTTATTTTACTGATTTTTGAAGGCGACGACGTGTGAAGGTGTGCTGATTTTGATATGTGCCATTTGGATATTTTGTTAAGCTTCTCGAACCTTACTTGAAAAATGTGAAATTCTCATGTGTTTGATTTGTTCCCTTGCTGCCCCTACCTGAAAACTGCTGTTTGGACTTTTTTAATGTTGGTTTTGGCGGCTTTCTTGCTGCCCTTACCTGAAATCTATTATGTGGGCATCCTATGCGTTGGTTTTGATGAGCTTATTAGTAATTGAAGTATTATGGTTGCTGCTCTATGCTGAAATTATTTATTTTGTAATCTTTTTTGATGGATAGATTCCTACTTTTGGTGTATTGATTGACTGTGAAGGAAATTTTCATATATACCACACAATCTCATGCATTTGTATATCTGAGACATGAATTTCAATCATAAGCTATTCGTTACATTACATATACATGAAAATGCATGGTCTACTTGCCAAAAGATAGAATGATCGTATTTTGATATAATTTGGGGTGTTTGCTTGGATTCGGTTTGCCCTCTTAGTCATTCGGTTTGAACTGGAATTCAATGCTTTGATGCTTATGAGGTGAAATATTTCAATTCTTGGTATTTGGAAGAATTCGAATGTCCCCTTTTGGTGGATGATCTATGAAATGCCTGGAGATGTTTTGAGGTCTAATCCTGCGGACCGAATTGATTGCAATAAAAAAAAGAGAGGAAGAAGAAAAGAAGAGAGAAATGTGGAGAGGGATTCCTTGTGATATTCGGGAAAAGTTTAGAAATGGCTTGGAGGTCTCTAAATTAGGCATTTCGGGGTCATTCTTGGTTAGCATGGGGAGTGTATTTCACCTCTTTTACCATTTGAGAAAGTCCAGCCAGTCGGATGTTTTAGGTTAACTCTCCAGCCGCTTTAGTTTTTTTTTTCTAAATTTGTTTTGGAGGGTTGGTCTTCTTTCTTTTTCATTTCTTGATTTTTGGTTTGCTTTCTTTTCTTCTTGGTTTAGGCTTTTGGTGCTTATGTCCGTCAAACAAGGTCGCAAGTAGGTCAGCTTTGTTTTGTGGGTTAGGGCGGTGATGACAAAGGCACACCGGTGGTAGAGCGGAATGATATTCGATCCTACGACATCAGGACCCAATCCTGGGACCTGGTGAATCGTAAGACGATAGTATCATTCACCGACACAAGACTAGCGTTGGACCCGTACCTTTTAAGGCTGTTGGATTCCTTAAAATAACTGTTCTTGTTTGAGCCACTCCCATTTGATTTCCCGTGTTTAATCTTGGAAACCAAAACTTTGAAATCTTGAAGGTAGAACTACTGATCTTAATTGAGAGTTTTCTTAAGTGACCATGGTCATTTAAGATGCAATTAACTATAGAGGCAAGCCTCTATAGGGAACATGGAACCCAGGTAAAATAAACCTTATCTATTCTTCATATTAGGTAGAGGAACTTGCCGACCATATATAAAAGGTTTTGCAGACCAAACAGATGTGACAAACTCCTTAGTTTAGGTGATTGAGCCTACTGACAAGTGGTATGCTTATCCTTTTGGATAGTGTATTACTTGTGGTATCGCGCTCATCCATCCAAACAATTCAATATGTGAAACTCATTTGGTCTTATCTATTTTTAAATTAAAATGTTACTTTCAAAAATCATATTTACATCAAAACTATTTTCATATTTTACAAAAATCATCATTTTCAAAAAAATGACGGCCGACAGCGACACAAGGCTGGGTTAATTGTAAAAGACTTTGTTCAATGAGAAGAGATTAATTATGACAGTGCTCTCTCTAGTGCTCTTCGTGTTCTCTAAGCTTTTGTAGCACAATACGATCTAATTTTGGAGCAGCCTGGTGGTAAGACTATTCATACACGTGGAATTACAAGAGATCCATATGTTGCAACCGCTTGAATTTAGAGCCTAAACAAACTTGGTTTGTTGACAAGACAAGTTATTATATAGATTGAAGTAGTCACCATGACAGTGGTATAATAAGTTTGATCAATTCATGATGGGACGAGTGTACTCGAGAAGCCCATACGATCATTGTGCATATTTTAAGAAGTTGGTCAATGTTGAGTTCATTTATTTACCTCTATATGTTGATGACATGTTGATTGTTTATATCAATTAGATTGAGATTAATATGATGAAGCAATTGTCCAAACCTTTCAAATGAAGTTTGGTGAAGCTCGTACAATTCTTGACGTGGAAATTCTCAGGAACAAGACAGCTAAAAATGTTTGGCTCTCACAATAATCATATGTTCGGAAGTTGCTGAAAAAGTGTAAGGTTGATGACTCGAGTAAGAGAGTGAGTTACTCATTGCATCTCACTTTTAGTTGAGTTCATATCAGTGTCATAATGATGTCTAAGAGGAAAAAATGTGATTAATTTATTATGCTAATGTAGTGGACAGTGATGTAATGGTTTGTAGTAGACCAGACATTGCACAGTTAGTTGATGTTATGAGCAGGTTCATTGATAATGTTGGAAGGAGTCATTGACAGAGTGTGAAGTGTATTTTCAGGTATCTGAGAGATACAATTGATGTCGGTTTGGTATTTGAAAGATAATCATCTATTTTTGATTTGTGTGTAGGTTACACTGATTTAGACTATGCAAATGATATAGATTGGTGTAGGTTTGCGACTAGCTATTTATTCACGTTGACAAGAGATTCATTCAGTTAGAGATCAGTTCTTCAGTTTACTTTTATTTTGTTTACTACAGGCTGAGTGCATGACAGTCACGGATGCAATGAAGCGATATAGATGCAGAGCTTACTAGATGACTTAGGAGTTTATCTAGATTGGTGTAGGTTTGCGACTAGCTATTTATTCACGTTGACAATAGATTCATTCAGTTAGAGATCAGTTCTTCAGTTTACTTTTATTTTGTTTACTACAGGCTGAGTGCATGACAGTCACGGATGCAATGAAGCGATATAGATGCAGAGCTTACTAGATGACTTAGGAGTTTATCTAGAGTCTCTGTCGGTGTTATGTAATAGTTAGAGTGTAATATTTTTTGCCATAAATTTGGTTAATCATGTTGGTACGAAGCACTCGGATGTGAGGTACGACTTTGTCTGAATTTGATTGACGACGACAATGTTCTGTTGAGGAAGATAAATACGAAGGAGTATTTAGCGGACATGCTTACAAAGGTATTACTAAGTTCACATATTGTTTGAGTTTAGTGAACAGTGTCACGGACAAAAAATCCCACATCGGCTATGTATAGGGTCGAAGAATAATATTTAAGTTATGGACTGCCCATCTCTCTTAAGATCTCTTTTGGGAGGTGATAAGTGGCATCAGAGCAGATTACTGTTTACCAGGTGTGTGGACTCTCCATGGTCCAGTGGGACTCTCGGAGGAGCCGATCCGTGATGAGGGCGTCACGTGATTGGGTGGGGGAGAATGTCACGGACAAGAAGTTTCACATTGGTTAGGTGTAGGTCTGAAGAGAAGTATTTAAGTCATAGGCTGCTCACCTCTCTTAAGAGCTCTTTTGGGAGACGACAATAGACTCATAATGAATTGCCCATTGGGTCATTTTTAAGAACTACGCGAGATTTGATCCTTTAGTGAGGGGGTACGTAGACAACCATTTTAGCGTAGTTGTTTTTTATCTAGAAATGGGAGGTGAGGTGGAAATTTTTATGAAAAATATTAAATATAATGATTCTATATAGGGAAGTGTGTATATTATGAAGATTGATATTATGTAATCTAATTAGAGATCTAATTATAGGAATCCCTAATTAGAGGAAATCTAATTATAAGTTCTTTTTTATACTTGAAATATTTTTAATTTGTATGCCATAATCATCTCTTTATTATAAAATAGATTATGATTAATTTTTTGTGTGGAGTGGTAACTCTATTTTAGTTGTATCTTCCCTCTCTCTCCACCTATTATTAGTGGAATAACCCCTTCTGTAAGATATATGAAGCCTGTGACTTATCTACCCCACCTACCGCGTCTCACCTTCCTCTCTCCACCTTCCTCTCTCCTATTTTCTTTAAATAGCCTCTTTTGGTCTGTCATAAGTGCTAAGCCAAGTCTACTTGAGAGCTAAGAGAGAGAAAGGAAGAGAGATAAAAAAAGTTTTCTTGTAAACGTCAAGACACTCGACAGTGTAATTTCTCGAAGTAATAAACTCTTCTGCAGCTCTGTGGACATAGACAAATTAGCCGAATCACGTAAACGTGTTATTTTCTTGTTTGCAATTTTTTTTCACTTTATTGCTTTCGCTTTTTCATTACACCTTCCCTGTGGATGTAGGTGAATTTGTGCCGAACAACATAATTGCAACGTCTGAATATTTGTTTGTGTGATTTATTTTTCACATTGTTTTGCATAACATATTCAAAACTTGAGTGGTTGAACCATTTGGTATCCTTGAGCTCTGTTCGAAGGGCAGAATGCTAGGGTTGAGCTGCAAGTTGATTGTGGCCAGGTCGGCAGTTTGCCCAATTCAAGTCGACTAGTGTGTGAATAACTTTGGCCCTCGACTTGGGTGAGAAGGTGTTGTGGTAGGGGCAAGCTATGCTGGGTTTTATCGAACTGTTTGCATAATCAGGTCTGACCTGTGCTTTCTTATTGGTTTGTGTTGGTCCATTCATCAAGTCAGATTCATATTGCGGGGCCCATGTGTTTACATATTCTCTTATATCTTCATATTTTTAACACAAAAAGAATTAGAGAATACAAATAAATTTGTAGTTATGGAGGACAAGGATATACATTGGATACAACTTTGATGAAAACTATTCAAAAAATACTTCCATAAAATCAGTTTGACATTTCTAAGGACATTGTAAATGAGGATTCGTATGCCGGATAAGACTATTTATATTGGTATGCTTCTTTATCAGGCAACCTTGATGGCGTGTGTGGATGAAGGTGATGGTATTGCAATATTCCTTTTCAGTTTCTATAAATTCATATAAATCATTTTATTGTGATTATTAGATACTCATTTCAGGTCGTTCAGTCTGGATTGCTTTTGTTTTTTACTTTAATCTCTAAACTCACCCGACTCTTTTTTTTTTTTTTTAATTTTCCAGGAAATAGTGTTATGATGGCTATAATTTGAGGGTTCTGCACTTGTATCAAGAATGCTGCTCTCTCCTTTTTTTTTTTTCTCTTCAGGGAATGTTGACTGTAACCATGCTTTTTTAATACAGACATGAATAAGGTTTGATCTGCTCCAATTTGAGAATATCTTTTCCTATTTAGCTTTCTGATAATGATTTGAGATATCTCGTTGCTTTTTTTTTTCCGTCTCCATTATGTATTAACAAATTATTTTATGAAGTATTTGTGACTTCAATTTTGCAATTCTACATTTCTTGCACGTTTTTTTATTTGCTATTATTATGAACATGTATGTTTACACTGATTTAATGGCTTTGTAGAAGGCATTGCTATGGATCATGGAAGTGTAATTAATAATGCCAAGTTTATTTGAACAAAATATCTTTGTAATGTTTTGCCCACCCAAAATTCAGTCGTCCTATATTTAGTGTTTTTATTATCCCAAAATTGGGTGCAAGTTAATTATATAAGATATGCAAAAAAAAAAAAAAAGAAAAAAGAAAAAAGGTTCTATAATGCATTGAATACGTCCAAATTTAGTGTTGATTTTTTTGAATAAATAAGAAAAATAATTCATTATATACTCCTAAAAACTGAACTTCAAAAAATTAATTTAAAGATATATTTATAATTCATGTTATAACTTTTAATTGACTTTTAATGGAGGTATAGACTGAACAGCTGCTTCAGATTTTCATACAAATAATATTTATGTTGCGATTTGTCCAAATGAGATTGAGTTCAATTTGAAAGGGATAATAGAAAAAAAGGATGGTGTAGTTGGTATAATTAAAGGTCTTCTGTCTGTGAGTTTGCTTTACAATGTTTGATATTTTTTTTTCTTAATTTAGTTTTAGGAGTATTAGTAATATTTTTTTATTTGATTAAAATTACTGTTTCCTTTTTTGGTTTGAAATACAATCAGTTTTTTATTTACCTATAATAATATTATTTTTTTATTATAACAATAAGTTAATGTAATATTGTAATCTATTATTCTATTAATTTAAAATTTTATTATTAAAAAAAAGTTTTAAGTTTAAAGCTCTGAAAACCATAGCTCATTTCTTATCTTTCAAGGTGAATGGCAAGATTGAATTCAATTTCATCTAATTTTTAGCAAACTTTTTTTTTTTCTTTTAGATATTGTATTTAATCACATGTGAATATGTATTGTAAAGTAAGTAAATGTTATTATTACTAAAATGCTTTTCATAATTAAGATTGAAATCTAATTGGAGGAATTTTAAATAATGAACTTCTTGCATTAGTTAATATGTTGGCTTGTTATATTCATAAGCCTAAGCTGCGTGTTTAGAGGAAGGTTGCTGCGGAGGTCATTAACTTCGCAAATCGAGGCAATTTTGCATGGGAGAGGTGACGAAATATAAACCTTTTCAAAACAAAAACAAAAATAAAAATAAAAATAAAAAATGATAGAAGATTACTCTTCTAGATTATTGATTTGTGCGTGAACCGTTACATGGATGTCCAAAACTTTAATTTCCGGAAACCCAAAAAAACACGGTACGACATTAACTATGTAATCTAATAATTCTAAAATTTAAATTAAACAAATGTTATGGGAGTCCAATTGTATGCTCATTGAATAATAACATAATACAAAGATGAAGCTTGTTTTTTTTTAATAATAAATAAGAGTCCGGTATATAGATTGTCTTTTCTATTTATATTAAATGGAAAAGATCTTTCTTTATATAAAATATATTTTTTAATTGAATTGCTTTTTTTTTTTCTTAGAGTTTTTCGCCCCTTCTTCTTTTTTTCTCTGTTTTTAGCTAAAGATGTGTAAAATTCTGATACAAGGGCAAGGGCAGTTATGTTGTATTTTACTAATTGGGTATGTTTTAAATTTGCGTTACATTTTGAATAAATAATAAGGGTTCTTTCTATTGGAAGAGCAAAAACGTACACTAATAATAATGCAAACAAGACACACACCATTGCTGCTGCGTCTCTTTCTAATTTTTTTTTTATAATAATGCATTTTAATCTCTTCAAAATGATCATGAAGCAAATGAATATTAAAAATGGAATTTGCATATTGATCAAGCCAAAGCGCACTATAAGATAATGAAGAATGGACATAATATATATGGATTTTACTTTAAAACGTGAGTTTGAAGATGATTTGTTGGAACTACTTTTAAATAAGATGAGAAAATATTGCCGCGCCCAAGCCCAAAGTTGAATATATTTTGAAATGAAATTATATATGTTTGCATGCACTAAAACTGTTGACACGAATCTCAAAGCAATCAAACGGTCCAGGATGGTGGCTGGATAATCAAGTCATCAAACTAGAGGAGCATGATCCAAGCCAACTGTTCTCGGTCGAAGTCAACCGACATATTGGACAATGGATTCAAGCGGTGGACCACGCCCATAGTCTCGACTTCCTAAACTCCTTACATGGACACCCGATTGCAACTAGTCGGCCAACCAGTTTATACTTCGCCAGCTGTGAACACCACTCGACCGGTCACCACAGTCGATTGAACTCAAACACATCGATCGACTGATTACCTCCATATTTGAATTCAAATTGTAATATAAATTTAGTATTATGTCAACACATTAATTGCATTAAGTGTGGTTTCCATAATTGTCCTTCCTTTCTGTAATTGTATGATTACACTTTTATAATTAGAGAGCAAAAAGACGAATAAAGGGGCCCCGGTCTGAGGACTTTTTTCTGGCCTCTCCACTGAAAATTTCCTAACACTTTTATTCTCTCCCTCCTCTCTCTCTCGGGTCTTAACTCTCTATGCGTGTATTTCTAAATTACAATTTAGGATTCAACATCCTGAAAGATGGTGTAATGGGCATGGACATGCCCCATATGAGAAGCGAAGCCAACTACAAAGGAGAATTTTTGCAGTGAGAAATAACCCCCAAATTCAGTAGAGAGACTGTTCATTGAGGAATATAGGAAGATTTCTAAGCATTGCGAGAACAAATAATGGACTAGTTCGAGGCTTTTTTGGCGGTCATGACTTGGCAAAATGCCTGATCGCTGCCCATAGATGGAACTCTAGAAGAATTCATCCTCAGAAGACTCACCTCAATAATCTATCAGTGCCTCAAGGTTAACCTAAAGATTCCTAACAGACAGACAGTGCAGTGTCTACACTGACAGTCCAACATTGAGTGCATTGAGTGGGATTGCTTGCTTAGTCAGCTAGGGGTTGCACTTTCTACCAAATAATTTTGGAAACCATACGCCCAGTGAAGCTTAGGATTCCTCACTTTATTCCTTGTAAAGGGAAGAGTGACTCGACTGATCACCTGGCTTCTTTTGAGTCAACAGTTAGAGTTCTACAGATTGATGGCGGCAAGAAGTGCCATATATTTCTAACCATGCTGAATAAAGCCATGCTTTAATGGTTTAATACACTGCAAGATGGGATCATCCCGTCCTTCTTCAAATTTTGAAAGCTCTTTTTGACACACCGTGCTGATTGGCAAAAATCGAGGAAGGATACAAAGACCTTGCTTCGGATCAGACATTGGGTGAATGAAAGCCTACAGGATTACATCACCCATTTCTAGAAGAAAATGTTGGAAGTAAAGAACATGGAGCCTCTCATCACTCGGACAGCCTTAAAGCACATGATTTACAACAAGCGATTCAGGTATGCCTGAACCTACACAAGCTAAGGATTTTCATGGAGGACTTGGAATTAGCAAATGACCACTTTGCCACTGAAGAAGACCTTATTGAGTCCTTATAAACTAAACTAAGAGTATTTGATCATCAGTCATATAAGTGGAAGGGCCGGGAGGACGACATAAGGCCAAAGGGCGATAAAGCCCCTTACAAGTAACAAACCGATAATCCTCAATCTTGGGATGTGCAAGGGTTTGAAGCAGCAAGGGTCAGCGATATCGTCATGATCAACAGTCAGCTTAGTACTATGAGCAACCACTTGTATATTGAGAGATACAAGGGTCGACACCCCTGAATGTGTCAATGATCAAGCTAGTCCAAACCATTCAAAATAAGGAATACTTCAAGAAGGCCCCACCCCTCCTCACTGAAGACAACACCACAACTACGTAACCTGAATAAATATTGTGCCTACCATCGAGACCATGGGCACAACATGGAGGAGTGTCATCATTTGAGAAATATGGTGGAAGAGCTCATCAGGGTCAAATAGTTAAAGGAGTTCGTGGTTGTTGGAGCACACACACATTAAAAGGGGAAGGCCCTAGTAGAGGTACTCACGGATGGACCAGTGTAGATGAATGAAATCCACCTGGTTGGAGTCATCCCAGTTATCATCGGTGGAGGTATGTTTCATCATCTCTTACACTCATATTCACACCTAATTATTTTCAAGACATAGACCCCCCCTAAAGGGAAACCCATGCAATGAGGTGATCATCATTACGATGCTCGTAAACAACTACCAGGAGGTGAGCATCCTTGTCGACACTAGCAATTTAGTCAATATTTTGCTCAAAATGGTGATTAACAAAATAGGAATCAAGGCTGAGCGATTGACGACACTAGCCGACCCACTGTTCAGCTTCTCAAGTGAGCAAAAAGAGGCTCTAGAGGTGATCACCCTAGCCGTCTCATGGGGGAGTGAGAAAAATAGTTCTTAAATATGAAGAATTTTTTTATGGTGGAATCTCCTTATCTTTGATTGACTGTTGCTGAACAGTTATTGGGCTGTATCTTCGACATACCATGTTGCCATGAAATTTTTTGGGAAAGGGAAGATAGTCACAGTCCAAGGAAACTTGGAACAATGCACGAGCTATTAAATGCAAGCAGTCACTATCATCGACCATGAACTGCTCGACATTCAAATGTAGAGTGAAGGAGGTCTCAAGACCGGCAAAGCCATCATTTGAGTGCCTATCACTGATGAAGAGAACCTGGTAAAATTTTTCTACTTGGGAAAGTTTTGACATAGAATACAGAAACCTGTTAATTGAGACCCTTAACCAACATCGGGATGTGTTTGCCTAGACAGTAGTAGAACTACCTAGTCCTGATCAACGTTTCCTATCACTGATTGAACATAAGTCCATTTTCTTAATTGATGCAGCAAAATCTTTGATCGGCTGCAAGATTCCTAACCAACGCAATAAATAAAAAAGTTCAAAAGCTGAAGAAGATGGGCTACATTGAAGAAGTCCAATATCCGTCTCTTAAATGTACAAATGGTTTGGAACCGCAATGGTAGATGGTGAATGTGCGTCAACTTTACCAATCTAAATGCCACCTGCTTGAAGGATACCTACCGCTTATGGAGGATCGACACATTGGTAGACGTTGTGGTCAGGTATTCTGTGATGAGTTTCCTTGACACCTTCTTGGGTTTCTACCAAATAAGAATACATGTGACCGATGTAGGAAATACTTCTTTCTTTACCACATAAGGAATTTTCTATTTTAATGTAATGCCCTTCGGGCTAAAGAATGCTGGGGTGACCTATTGTTCTAATCCACAATTACGTAGACCTTTAAGCTCTGAAAGATGGCAAAAAACTTGACCCAATTGGCTAGTGTGCAAAATAATTTTTTATTAAATTTAGAATTTGATTTATATTTCACATACTAGGGGTTCTATGCAAGTATACGTATCATTTCAAATAAAATAGGGTTTTCATTTAAGAACCCAAGTATCGATCCCACAGAGAAGCGAGGTAAGAAATCCCTTAGGTTAATTCTAGTCTACTACTATCAGGCCTTAATTAGGAATGTCAATTAAAGTGGTTTTCCTAATAATTATTCCTAAATGAAATCTTAAATCTTAAGATAACATATCTGGATAAATTGATTTGGAGAATTTTGAGATATTGAAGACTACTCTTCTTATGTAATGACCTAAATTATGAGTAATGAAATGTTTAGAATTAAATGTAGTCGGTGAAATTTAGAAGCATACCTATTCTTTACCCCCTGTCGGTGCTAGCAAAGAATATTGACTAACCAAGAGTTTTTCACCAGCTTGTGTAGTAGTGCTAAGTAGATTTTAGCCTCTCACTTCAAGATTACCCACTGTACCCTCTCTATAGGACATACTAGAAACCCTTACAATCCAAACTCTAGACCTGATTGATAAAAGAATCTAGTGTGTCACCCTAGAAATATCAATTCCACACATATCAAAACTTATCTCGCTATCTATTTGCACTCTCCCTCAGGTGATCGCAACGCTTTGCCCAAGTTGAAATGTGGTACTCACTAGTTGGTGAAAACATAGCCCTTCTGGTTCATTATATTTCGCAATAGATTTTAACATTACAAGTGATCAGTTTGTAAAGCAAATTAAGAGTCGGTGAAAATAACATCACATTAATTAAATAATAGAATATCTAAGCAAATAAAAATTCTTAAGCATGCATCTTTTTCATTGTAAAAGAAAAGTAAAATGAAGATATTGACATAAGTTGTAAAAGGATAGATAGAATCAAGAAATAAATTATGTGCCAACAAGGAACATATGTCTACCTACCCTCTTTCGAGTGTATAGGTATGCTTAGTATTTTATTAGTTTTATACAACTATCTGTCATCTAGAAGCATCTAATAGAAACATATCATTAAATTATAGTTTCTTAAAAGTCACATTGCGCCTAAACTATTTTACTAGCCAACCGATCAATGTGAGTGCACTCAAGTTGCAAGATCACTGCTCTCTTGAGTCTTAGTTTCACATGCAAAAAAAATTTAACATAACTTAATGCCACTTAAGCTATGTCAATGAAGCAAATGAGATATTACTCATCACATGAAAATAAAATTACTCTATCATAAAATACTTTTTCCTACACATGCCACTAGTTCATATTAAAAGAAAACGGTAAAGAAAACTACTTATGACGTATGAATAAAAAATAAGAGAAAACTTCATTTAAATCAATTAAAATCAACTAGAAAGTGGTTAGAACAATTACAAGATAATGAATAACACAATATTTAGCTTTTTTCCTTTGAAAGAAAGATGCAATTCTCTCCTACAAAGCTTCCTGCCGATCCATGCACCACACATACTTCCTTACTCATATCTCTCAAAATCACTCACCAATCTGTCCATAAAATGATGAAATCTCATCTCTGTACTGACACCAAACTCTCTCTAAAATCTTTCTAAAATTATTCTTAAAATACACAACAATTACTTGTCATGAGAGGCGTCGACCCCCCTATTTCAAGAGACACAAAAACCCCTCATTTCTCCAAGAGACACATTTCTTCATCCAAAAGACACAACCTTTCACTCCAAGAGATACATCTCTTCATTCAAGAGTCTTTCCAAGTGTCTAGATCCATTTAACCATTCCATGGGACGTGCAAGCTATCCAGAAGCTTCTAAAACAACTAAGAATGGCTCAAAATTGACAAAAAGCCATCCAAAATTGTGTCGGGAGCTATGACACCAGAATCAGTGCTATAACACGTGGTTATAGTTGTGTTTAGTGCAATAAAACTAAAATTTGGAGCTATAGTGCCACCCTTCAGGAAACACACCTGTTTTGCTTTGTTTTGGCTACGTTTTGCTCCATTTTGGCTCTGTTTTGCTCCTAGTGTTATACCTACAAAATAAACATGAAAATTGTCTTTCTTTAAAGTTTAATTTAATTAAGCATAGAAAGGCATATCAAAATATGTTAGATCAGAATTTTCTTCCTTACTCAATTTGACTCCAAATTGAATAGCTTTTTGCTTCATTTTAGTTAAAACTTCATTCCTTATGCTTGAAACCAAAAATATGCAAAATAAATTCTTTTAAAGTGCAATATAAAAAACAATGTGCATAAAATGAACATGAAATGTTCACTAAAAACAAGCAATTTTAAGGTGAATCAGTTCCTTCAAACTTAAACGTTATTTGTCCTCAAGTAACACTAAAGCTTTGAAAATGTTGATTTTTGTTAGTTGGGTTTTTTTTAAGATGATCTAAAATTTTGTTCTAGAAATGTTATAGTCCAATTTAGACGAATTTTCAGAAAATTAGATGATATTTAAGGCATCAAAATATTTAGTATTAAAATATATGAATTCTGATTTTCTATTTAATTCAGAAATAATTGAAAATATTCCAAACTTTGGATTCCTAGAAAAATATTAATTTCAGAATTTATGACTTCTATATAAATAATTTTACTAATACTTTTTGAAATTAAGTTTTCTTCCTTAGAATGATTCAAGTTAAACCAATTTTCAATTATGTCTTAATCCTCAAGCTTCTCCTCCTTTTTTCATATTTTACTTGACTTTTCTTTTTCTTTTCTTTCATGATATTTTTAATCCCTACATATTTTTCAGGTAAGGATTACTATATCTAGATATGCTTTTAATGATTTTGAATTTCACTATCCCTTTTCTAAGGTTAATAACTTATTTTCTTTCCTTAACTTAAAATGTTGTTCTAGAAAACAAATTTTTAGTATAGTATAATTCTTCAAAAAATATTATTCTAAAAATCCTTAAATTTTCAAAAATTCAATTTTTCTTACTATAAATAGTAAAATCATTTTTCTTCTATTTTCTACTAAACATCTTAACTTTAGTCCGTACTAAGTTTTCTGATTACATTTCTATAATTAGATTTTTAGTGTTCTTAAAATAACTCCACATAACAAAAATTAAAATAAAATTAATTTATAGTTTCTCTTAATGACAAATAGAGTTTAACTTTGAACTTTATTTTTCTTCCTCCCCCAAAACATAAATTTTTAAATATTTTGCAATCAATTCCATAAAATGTACCAAGAAGAAAATAAAAGCTAAATTTACCGACAACTACAATATCCTATAAAATTGATATACATTAATAATCAGGATAGAATGTCTGCAGAAGAAAGTAATCTAGCCTAAAACATGCTTGCAATACTATTAAAATAAAAAGAAAGTATTCTAATTTTAAAATTTATGTTTTTCTCCTCCCCACAAACTTGATTTTTAACATGTATACTATTCAGTATAGAAAATATAAGCATGAAGAAAAACATTTCAAAAATTCTATATGTCACAAACGTTTATCAAAAACATCTACAAGTATTCATTAGGATATAACAATTTGTAATAGAAAGTAAATCTAAACTAAACATGCAAGAATACAATTGAACTAAAGAAAGGTCTAAAAAGCTTAACATGAATCAGTGTAGGAATATATATTTAAGTGTTCTCCAAGTTCTTTATATTGTGTTAACACAGACACAAACACACATAACAAATCAGGTTAATTCTTCCTTTAACTCATCACATATCATTACATTGCTTCCAATTTATATTGAATTCATTACACTATTATATTAGGTACTTATAAACAATTTTATATATTCTAATCCCTGATAAGTTGGCTACGTGTACCAACCTCGGGCAACACCTTATCCTTTTAAGTATGCACCTCTAACATCTATAAGGATAGTGTAAGATCATCTTCATGTTACTCATCAAATAGGTTTAAAACTCCTAATAAATGTAAACAAAGTCAGAGAAAAGAAGTAACAAAATTAAGATGGAACCATAAGAAGTTAAGGAATCACCTCCCTCAAGACACAAAAAGATCAAATCAAACCATTAATAATCCAAACATCCACCAACATCAATCAAACTGATCAATCCACAATGACACATAAAGATCAAATCAATTCACTAGCATTCCAAACATCCGCTAACATCAATACAATTGATTAATCCATACTAAAGAAAACACAATAAACTGCAAACAATCTAAATCAAACCACACTGATAACTATGAGTTGCTGATCCCCAATAATTCTGATTATATTTTTCACTTATATTTCCTTATTTCGCAGCAAAATAAAAAACGTGATCCTAAAGAAAAATAAGAATTTAACTTTTAATTTATAAATATTGGGATACTACGCAAGTATACGTATCGTTGTCAAGTAATATAGGAGTGTTTGATTAAGATCTAAATATCGAACCCATAGAAAAGATATGCAATATGCACTTTTTTGAAAAATTTCTATTTTTAAAAAGATAATTATTTAAACTAAAGACGTTTTCATAGTAAAGAAAGTTTAAAAATTTTTGGTAATTTTAATATTTTGACAAAAAAAGTACAAATGTAAAAAGATAACTTAGTTTTGTAGAAGAAAAACACTAAATATGAAAATATCTTTCTCCTTATCATGAATCAGTAATAAGTGTAGGCATTATGTTGTGAAAGTATGCATATTGTGTTGTGCCAAATAGGAAGTATAATATTCTTTACCCTTACGAGATTCTATAAAAAACATTGGCTAATTTAAAGTTTGAATGTCTGAAAGACCGGCTAGGCAGGGAAGATACTAGCTCTCACTCTAGAGTTCCCTCGATTCCCTCCACCAGGGGGCTAACACGAACTAGAGATGCTATAAAGAATATTGGCTAATTTAAAGTTTGAATAGTTCTGAAGACCGACTAACCCTTACTAGAGATGCTATAAAGAACATTGGCTAATTTAAAGTTTGAATAGTTATGATGACCGGCTAGATGGGAGATGCTATAAAGAACATTGACTAATTTAAAGTTTGAATAGTTCTGAAGATCGGCTAGGCAGTAAGATACTAGCGTCTCACTCTAGAGTTCCCTTCCACCTGGGGGCTAACATCTCATATCAGAACCTAAAATAATAAACCAAGTTGGGGGCTTTAGTGAGATGCTATAAAGAACATTTGCTAATTTAAAGTTTGAATAGTTCTGAAGACCGGCTAGGCAGGGAAGATACTAGCTCTCTGTTCCCTCGATTCCCTCCACCTGGGGGCTAACATTCTCGTATCAGAACCTAAAATAATAAACAAAAAAGTTTGAATAGTTTTGAAGACAGATGCTATAAAGAACATTGACTAATTTAAAGTTTGAATAGTTCTGAAGATCGGCTAGGCAGTAAGATACTAGCGTCTCACTCTAGAGTTCCCTTCCACCTGGGGGCTAACATCTCATATCAGAACCTAAAATAATAAACCAAGTTGGGGGCTTTAGTGAGATGCTATAAAGAACATTTGCTAATTTAAAGTTTGAATAGTTCTGAAGACCGGCTAGGCAGGGAAGATACTAGCTCTCTGTTCCCTCGATTCCCTCCACCTGGGGGCTAACATTCTCGTATCAGAACCTAAAATAATAAACAAATCCCTCGATTCCCTCCACCTGGGGGCTAACATCTCGTATCAGAACCTAAAATAATAAACCAACTTGGAGTCTTTAACCTGTCACTTTAAAGTCCTCTAACTCTACACCCTTCAAGGAATATNGATGTTTTAATATAAATAATAATTTTTAAATCTTGCTCAAACCCTTATTGTCTTATGGCTACATGAATAGGGTTGTTAAAAAAACTCTTTGTTCGTGAACAACTCGTGTTCGGCTCGTTAAGCAAACGAGCTGAACAAGAACACACTTTTTGAGCTCGAAATATAAACGAGCCGAACATGAGCTGATTATGGCTCGCTCGTTGTAATATCCCACATACACCCCTAAGTATAAGTAAAATATCTTTTTTCTTCTCATGAATCAGTAATAAGTAGAGAAAATCTGTTGTGAAAGTATTCTAAATGTGTTGTGTCAAATAGGAGAAATAGTATTCTTTACCGTTACTATAGTTGCTATAAAGAATAATGGATAATTTATAGTTTGAATAGTCTTGAAGGTCAGTTAGGTAGGGAAGATACTAGCTCTTACTCTAGAATTCTCTCTTCTCCCTGTACTTGGGGGCTAGCATCTCGTATCAAAACCTAAAACTATAAATCAAATTGGGGGCTTTAGGCTTTTACTCTAAATTCCTCTAATTCTACACCCTTGAAAAGTTTATTTTCCTATTTATTTGCATCAACCCCATGAACTACATTCTCATCCATGAAATCAATATGTGATTCTAAAACATTTGTTGATTGAGACAATACCATCTCTGATCTTACATGTTCTCACAACAGGTATTAACATCTTAATTGACCAAATCAATAAATAAATGAAGTGTAAAGTTTCAAATCATCACAACTTCTTCTAACAATGAAGCCTAATACTTCACACAACTTCTTTTCAACACCCACACATGAGTTTAAAAGTAGAAATTATGCACACAAATAAGAAATCTAAATTAAAACCAAGTGTAGTTATAAAGATAAACACTTATCTCAAATCCTCTGCACAAAATGTCTTGAAGTTCCTTTGAATTCTCTTCCTTCACTCACAAAACAAACTAAACACTCAAAATAAAAAGAAAGTGGTCGGCAGCGGCGACAACTTAGATGGATGATGGTTGTAAAATCTAATGGGTGGTTGGCCTCTTGTCTTGATGATCCAAGTCTTCTTTTAATAAAAATCCGAAAGGTTCCTTGGTGTCCTTTAGAAATGTGTCTCCATTCAACGAATCTTCTAGAAGTTGCCTCCTCAAAAGCCAATTGAATGAATTTTTGTGTCTATGGGATATTTCCCACATTTTTACCAAGGGTAACTTCAAACACCTCTTCAAAAATTCATCTAAATTCAATGAATAATCAAATGACTACTCCGGCGCTTAAGCATCAGCCTCTGGCGCTTAGGCATCAGACCTGGGCGCTTAGGCGTCCAGTTCATTTTTGCACATTTCTTCATTTTTGCTCCAAATTTGACCCTTTTTCACTCCTTTTAGCATTTCTCATCCATTTGATTGTATCTGAAAGAAAAACACACAAATACATTTCATCAAAGCGCAATATCTCAAAAAAAAATGTATAAAAATATTATATATTTTAGGTGTATCAAAATCT
Source organism: Phalaenopsis hybrid cultivar (assembly GCA_002079205.1). Classification (NCBI taxonomy): domain Eukaryota; kingdom Viridiplantae; phylum Streptophyta; class Magnoliopsida; order Asparagales; family Orchidaceae; genus Phalaenopsis; species Phalaenopsis hybrid cultivar. The sequence continues at coordinate 154,873 of JXCR01056938.1, read as the reverse complement.
CTCAAACTTCAGATGTTACTTGTCCTCAAGTGACCTTTCAATCTTTAAAAACCAACATAAGTAGATGATGTATATGAGTTTTTTTAGGAGTTAACAAAATTTTGATATAGAAGTATAGTAGTCCAATTTAGAAAAAATTATTGATAAATGAGACTAACTTAGAGTTTAGAAATTTTAAATGTTAAGAAATATGAAAATATGGGTTTCTATCGAATTCAAAAATATTGTAGATTTCCCAAATATATACTTTAGGTATTTTATTTTCTCCACTTAAAAATTTTCATCAAGCATAATTTTACTCACTATATTATATCCTTAAGCTTAAGAGTTTCTTAAGTCTTATACAGTAAAAAGATCAGATGTGGAACCAATTATAGATTAGGCACTAATTCTCAAGTTTTTCCTCCGTTTTCAACTACTCCTTTTTTTTCTTTTCTTTTCTTTTTCTTTTCTTTTTATTTTTTCTTCCTTTTTTTTCAGGCAATGATTACTATATCTGGATAGACATTTAAGGATTTTGAATCCCACTCTTCCTTTCCTACAGCAAAGAGTTGATATTTTTCCCTCACTTAAAAACATAATAGTAGTTTTGAAAATTAATTTCAATAAAAGAAATTTAAGTTTTAAGAATAAAAATCTAAATCTTCTAAATTTTTCCTACTAAAGATAGTTACACTATAGTTAGCATTTTCTACACTAAAAAATTTTAAACTTTAAGTTTTTCTTCATTACAATAAATTTTAACTAAATTCTCTTACTCATTTCTATATTAAAATCTTACTTCCCTAATATAACTTTATATACATAATCATTTTCTTCAAATCAAAATTAGATTTATTTGAAATACATTTGAGAACAAATAATTTTTTAAGTTTTTTAGAAAATTTTTCTTCCCTCCCCCAAAATTAAATTTTTAATGAAAAGAAAGCATTTTAGCATCAATTAAATATTGGTAGGAAAGAAACTTTAAAATAACATGCTTACAGAAATTTTCACATCCTAAATATGCAAGTACAAAAACTAAAAATAGGAATAAAAATTTTAAGTTGATCAAATTTTAATTTTCTTTTGATATAGAGATTCATCAGACTTTTATGCTGTGGAGTATAACTTAAAAGCAAACAAATACACTAACAAACATACATGACTGCAACATAAAGAAAAATAACATGTAGTAAATTGAAAATTTTAAATATGCAGCTTTTAAAAGTAAAAAGTTAGCTAGACTCTAAACCTTCCTTAGATTCTAGAATTAAGTTCAACACACTCTAACTAAATACTAAACAACACAATTATCATAATTACTACCACTAAACATAATAACTACTCATAAAACACAGATACATCACAGTAGGTGTACGAAATAAAACATAACAGTTTCAACAATAACAACTAAAAACAAAACACAAAGTACAAAACAACTGGACTAACCACATTTCATAACAACACATACATTAAAACATCAAACAAAACTAAAGATCCAAACTAATCATCATTCTCCTCTTCATCACTATCGTCATTACGCCAAACAGCTATAGGCTCATATGGTGGTATCTATGGTACTGAGGAAATACAACATCCTGGTTATCTCTGATAAGACTTTCCATAGCTAAGTTGAATTCACCATCATAATCAGTATGTCTCTTTATACATCCATCCATATACTCAGCAAAATGTTCTAAGTTTGATACCTTGTTCGCAGTATGGTTAGCATTGTACAAAATCCTCTGTAATAAATGTGACTGAGAATCCGATCCAGAAGTCTGACCTCATGATGTAGAAGCATGTGAAGTAGAAGCTTGTGACGTCAAAGCTGCAGAACTACTAGAGAATCCACCCCTTCAGCCAAAAATAGAATGATGTGAATAAGATTTCACATTCACACTGGTAATGGGCTTTAGTGGCTATAAGATCTCCTCCCAACTGTCAAATCTAACTCTAGCATGCTCGCATAAAGAAAAGATCAAGGATGCAAATCTCAAACCTGCAGCAGTAGCAACAATGATGGAACTGGTAATAACTCCATAAATCAAACTCCAATATCAATAGGCTTAAAATATTGAATGTAATAGTTCAAGGTTGTTTGATCTCGAGTTACTTCACTCAAATGATTTGTAGGTATCAGATGAGCAGAAATAAAATAATGTCATGCCTTTGCAGTGGCATCCATCTTTGAAGCTGAAAAAGTTTACTCTTATTTCATTTGTTATATTCCATAACCCTCTCAAAGCAGTGAAAGATGGAATAATCTCATCTAGCTCCTCCTCAGTAGGATAATAATTTGAATAATTCACAAAGTACTCATGGGCAAATGATGAAACTGATTATTTAACTTAGAAAAAAAAGGCACTGGCTTCCCCCTCACCATGACTCCTTCTTCATCAGCTTCAGGGAGATTGGCACAATAAAAATCAATGTGACAACTGAAAAACAACAGAACGGCTCCCACTGGTGGCGAACAATCAAATCTTCAACATCTCCTCCTGAACTTTTAAAACACTGCTCAGGAATTAACTTTCTCAACTGCAGTGCATCACTGTATCAATATTGAGCTCTCGAACTGACAAACTTGTTTGAATCGAATGGAGCCTTCCCCTTACTCCACTTCATTATTGGAGCCATTTCTAAAAAAAAATATAAAATTTAAAATAAATTCCACATTCAACTCCAAATCACTAACCTAAACTTCTAAAAGCTTAAACTAACAAATCCATGCCTTTTCCATATATGTTTCCCAAATTTTTACCATGAATAATGATTTTTGGGTAGCTCATGAATGTGCTCAAAATACATCGTGAAAATAAAAAAAAAATTGCATAGAAGTGAAGCTCTTATCTAAAGGATATCAAATCTAGCAATTTTTTTCTCAAATCCCCAAGAAATCTTCAAATATGGTAAGCCCTAGCTTAGAAATCGCGAATGGCCTAAGGAAGAAAATGAAGTGAGGTGCAAATATGGTCTTTTCGGTCCAATTTTTCACTTAAAATCTTTCACGAACTAGTTTTTGTGAACCGGCGCTTAGGCGTGTGTCTCTCGGTTTAAGCAGCACTTTGGCGCGAGTCTTGGTGCTTAGGCGCTAATGCACAAATTTTGATTTTTTTATTTAAGTGAAATGCATGTCTATCCTAATTCAACCAACCCTAAATGGCCTCAAAACACTTTATATGCTTTTTCCTCCCCTCTTAATTGCCCTATTACTCAAGATTCACAAATCTTAACTAATTCGATTCAACACACAATAACAAGAAATTTAACACAAACAAAATACTTATATTCATTCACGAACAATTACAAATGTTTTCAAATAATAGATTCTCCATCCAAATAGTCTCAGCTGTGAAGATTCCTAACATAAAGACTAGACAACCAAAACGATAAAACACACTAAACACACTTAACATTAAATAAACACTAAACACATAAACTCTAAATCACGAATTCTATCAATTACCTAGTTTATAGAATGAATTCTGGCCTATCATTAGTCTCTCCTTCAGCATATGGAATGTATATCTGAAAGAACAAACGATGATTAATAACTTTAGTTGAATCTTCTTCAATCCATTTGTTCTTCAGATACATAGTCTTATACGCTTCTTTTATAAAATTTGTATGGCTAAACTGTATCTTAAGTTGTCGTCCCATATGATCCAGATGTGTGTTAACTTCCATCACTTTTGCTTCAATTGAAGTCACGTTAGCCTCAATCTTAGTGATATTCTCCGTTATTCCTTCGATACTAACAGTGAGGAAACCATTATACAACTCTTGCACAATCTAACTAATAAAATTCTATCTCATTACTTCCTTCTTTTTCTCCAGATCACTCTCCCAATGTGACTTTTTCGAAAACTCTCTCTTTTTCACTTAGGATTTAAAATTGAATTGCGGTAAAAATTTTTATTCCATTTATAGGCTTCAAACTCTTCTTATAACTTCTAGGCATGCCCTAGAACTGTCTCCCACGTCAAAGCTAACCAATCCTTGCTTAAAACTTCTAGAAACCAAATTTAGCACATGTTTTTAAACTGCCACACTTAAGCGTCGGATCTTGGCGCTTAAGCGTCAGTGCCCAATTTAGCACAGGTTAACTTAATGTCCAAACACTCATTCTAACATGTCTAAGTCATCTATTAAGGTCTTAGAATAATCACTAACTTGATATATAATCAAAACTACTAACAGAATTTTTTTAAATCACACACAATAACATAATAAAAAATACACCGATAATTATGGGTTGCCTCCCACAAAGTGCTTAGTTTAACATCGTCATCTCGAGATAACCAGAGTTTATTATGGTTGACCCAACATCAGAAAATCATTTAGTTTAAGTTGGTCACCTAAAAAGTAGGATTTCAGTCTGTGACCATTCACTTTAAATATTTTATCAGTTTTAAGATCTTTGATATCCACAACTCCATAGGGATAAAATTTCATTACAACAAATGGACTTATACACCTAGACTTAAGTATTCTTGGAAATAATCTTAACCTTGCATTGTAAAGCAAAACTTGTTGCCCTGGTTGAAAATATTTTGTAAGAATCCTCCGATCATGCCACGTCTTCATCTTTTCTTTGTAAATCTTAGCACTTTCATAAGATTCATTCATTATCTCTTCAATCTCATTTATTTCCAATAACTTTTTCTCACCATCATCGTTTAAATTGTAATTAAATTATTTAATAACCAGTATGCTTTATGCTCAAGTTCAATTGGTAAGTGACACGCTTTCCCAAATATTAGCCTATATGAGGATATTATTATAGGAGTTCTATATGGAGTCCTATAAGCCCACAAAACATAGTCAAGTTTAGCTAACCAATCCATTTTGGTTGGATTTATAGATTTTTCCAATATTCTTTTAATTTCACTATTGGGTAATTTGGTCAAACCACTTGTCTAAGAATGATAAACAGTAGTAATTCTATGATTTATATGATATTTCCTTAATAATTTGTCTATTATTGCATTTCTGAAATGACTTCCCCCGTCAGTTATGATTACTCTCGGCATCCCAAATCTACAAAATATATTCATTCTTAAAAACTTTGTAATACTTTGAGCATCACATCAAGGTAAAGCAACAACTTCTATTCATTTGGATACGTAGCCTACTGCTAACAATATATATAAATTCCTGAAAAATGGTATAAAAGGTCCCATGAAATCTAATCCTCAAACATCAAATATCTCAACTTCTAACACATAATTGATGGGCATCTCATTCCTCTTAGAAATATCGTCTACTCGTTGACATCGATGAAAAGTTTTGATATAAGTGTTAACATCTCTAAAGATTGTAGACCAATAAAATCCAGATTGTAAAATTTTATATGTTGTTTTATCAACACCAAAATGTCTTCCAAAATCAAAATTATGATATTTTTGAATAATTTCATAAGTTTCTTCTAAAGGAACATATCTTTGAATAAGTAGATCATTTTCTTGTTTATATTAAAATGGGTCATCCTGAAAAATAAGTCTTAGCTTCAGATAAAAATTTACTCTTCTGTTTGTGTGTCATTCTATAGGTTATAATATCACTAACAATGAAATTCACAATGTCGGTAGACTATGGAACATGCCACTCATTAACATTGAACAATTTTTCATCTAAAAAATGCTCATTAATCTCATTTTCAAAACTAAGTGATTTTTTTAATTCAAGTCTAGACAAATGATCAGCAATTTGATTCTCAACTCCCTTCCTATCTACTATTTCAAAGTTAAATTCTTACAAAAGAAGAACCCATCTTATCAATCTTAGTTTTGCATCCTTCTTTTTTATTAAATATTTAATAGCAGAATGATCTGTATACAATATACATTTAGTTCCAATTAAGTATGATCTAAATTCATCGAAAGCATATACTAATGCTAATAACTCTTTCTCAACTATGGCATAATTAATTTGAGCTTCATTAAGAGTTTTATTATCATACTAGATAACTTTGAAAATCTTGTCATGTTTTTGTCCTAAAACAACTTCAATAGCATAATCACTAGCATCACATATCAATTCAAATGGTTTTCTCAAATATGATGAAATAATAATTGGTGTTGCGACTAATTTTTCTTTTAACAATTCAAAAGCTTTTAGGCACTCTTTATCAAAATTAAAAATCACATCTTTTTCAAGAAAATGGCGTAGACGCTTAGCAATTTTTAAAAAGACTTTAATATATCACCTGTAGAATCTGGCATGTCCTAAAAAACTCCTAATTTCCTTCACACTTGTTGGTGCGATAAATTAGTGATTGCTTGAACTTTTGTATGGTCTCCTTCCATACCATTTTCTGAAATTTGATGTGCCAATATTATTCCTTATGCTACCATAAATTGTCATTTTTTTCTAATTAAGGACTAAATTTGTTTCTTCACAGTGCTTAAGAACTTTTGATAAATGTTCTAAACATATTTAAAATGAAGTTCCGAACACTGAAAAATCATCCAAAAAAACTTTAATCCCTTTTTCAATTAAATCACAAAAATTAGCCATCATGCATCTTTGAAATGTAGCATATGCATTACATAAACCAAAGGGCATTCTTCTAAAAGAAAATGTACCATAAGAACTAGTAAAAGTTATTTTCTCTTGATCCTCAAGAGCTATTTATATTTGGTGATAACAAGTATATCCATCCAAAAAATAAAAGTATTATGCCCAGCTAATCTATCCATCATTTGATCGAGAAAGGGTAGTGGAAAATGATCTTTCCTAATGGCAAGATTTAGTTTTCTATAATCAATGCATATTAGTCATCCCGTGACTTGTCTTGTTGGTATTAACTCATTTTGTTCACTTAAAGTCACAGTCACTTCTCGTTTCTTAAAAACGTAGTGAATTGGGCTAATCCATGCACTATTTGAAATAGGGTAGAAAATTTCAGCATCTACCAACTTTAGAATTTCTTTCTTAATAGCTTCTTTCATAATAGGATTCAATCTCCTTTGAGGTTTAGCTCTAGGTTTGTCGTTCTCTTCCATATAAATTCTATGCATAAAAATTAAAGGACTGATTCCTTTCATATCAACAATTGTCTATCTAAAGGCTTCCTTATAACTCTTTAAAGTTTTCATTAAACTCTCTTCTTCTTCTGGAGTTAACTTTGAGGAAATTATAACAAGTAACATTGAGGAACCACCTAAAAAGGCATACTTCAAATGCTCACGAAGCAACTTCAACTCAAGCTCAGGAGTTGATGGACAAAAAAATGTTTATTCTTCTATCGTGTCCTAAACTTCAAAACTTTCTTGAACATAATTTGAATCTTCCTTATATAAATCTTCATATTGATCTAATTCCTCTTCTTGTTTGTGTTCCAATTCTTTCAATTCATATTTCTCTTCATAAGTTGCTTTGAAATGACATTCACTTAAATATCTTATAACATCCATTCTATAGCATTCATCATCTTTACCTTTTGCAGAGTATTTCATTGATTTGGAAATATTAAATGTACTTGTTTGATCATTGACACACATTATTAATTCTCCTTTCTACACATCTATCATTGTTCTTCTAGTGCCTAGGAAAGATCTCCCAAAAATGATAGGTATCTCCTTATCTTCCTCCATATCTAGTACAATGAAATCAACATGAAAGATAAATTGATCCACTTTCACTAGGACATCTTCTATAACTCCCATAGGATATGTTATTGAATGATCTTCTAGCTGCAGAGTTATAGTGGTAGAGGTTGTTTCTCCTAATCTCAATCTTTTAAATATTGATAATGGCATAAGGTTGATGCTTTCTCCTAAATCACATAAAGCTTTCCCACACAATCTGTCTCCTACTGCACATGGAATTGTAAAGCTGTCAGGATCTTTAAGCTTTTCAGGAAGCTTTTTCTGAATTATAGCACTACACTCCTCACTAAGTGCAACTCTTTCATTATCTTCAAACTTTCTTTTCCTATTAAGAATATTCTTCATAAACTTTACATAGCTTGGCATTTTCTTTAGAGCTTCAACAAATGGAATTTTAATTGTAAACTTCTTAAAAATTTCCATAAATTTTGAAAATTACTTATCCAACTTTTGTTGTCAAAGCCTCTGAGGAAACGGAGGTGGTTTTTTTTCTAAATCAACCTTAAGTGGAGAAATAGGTCTCTCTAAACCTTTCGGAGCATCCTCTTTTGGTCCTTCAATCTCTTCTCTCTCTACTTCAGTAGCTTTTTGAACTCTTCCTTCCAATGCTCTTCCACTTCTGAGTTGAACGGCTTTTACTTGCTCTTTATTCTGATATTTCAGATTTACTTTTGTATAACTAGAAAGTGTTCCTTGGGATCTGTTAATTAATAAATTTTCTATTTGCCCAACTAATTCTCAATATTTCTAATTGTAGCTCCTTAACTTTGTAATTGATTTCCCATTTGTAACACAACTTCTTATATAAACAACTTCTTCTCCTTAAATTATGAATTATTGTTAAAACCTGGAGGATAGGTAGGTCTATAATTATTATTCCCTTTGTAGTTCTAGTTTTTCAATGGGTTTACTTGGTTGTTCCCCCATTGGTGATTATTGCCACCCGAAGTATTATTTCAGTTAAAGTTAGGATAGTTCTTCCAACCTCGATTATAATAGTTTGAATATGGGTTGTTCTGCTTATTATTTATGACATTCAAAGTCTCTAATGATGCTTAAGAATCTACCATTTGGCCTAATGATTTCTCTTCAATCATGGAAATTGGTTGAGAAAATTCATTCCAAATTTTTCTAATTTCGTTGAAATTACTGCAACTTGATTTCTTAGTATGAAAAGAGTATCAGTTTCATTAATATTGGTTACTTTCTTAAGATTTACCCTTTCAGAAGGTCATTACAGATTATTGTAGTCATTTCTTTAATTAAAGCATAAGCGTCATGAAATTTTTTTTACATCAATGAACTACCAGCAACGACATCGATAATAGATATAAGAGATCCAACTAATCCATTATAAAATGTTTGAATTATTAATCAACCTAGTATAGCATGGTGTGGACACTTTCTTAGGAGTTCTTTAAATCATTCCCATGCTTCATAAATGGATTCCCCTTAAAACTAACAAAAAATATGATATCATTTCTAAGCTTCGTAGTTTTTTATGGTGGAAAATATTTAGCAATAAATTTTTATGCTAAATCACTCCAAGTTCTGATAGATTCATGTGATAACAAATTTAACCATATCTTAGCTTTATCCCTCAGTGAGAAAGGAAATAATCCAAGTTTTATAACATCATCTGATACACCATTATATTTAAATATAGCACACAATTGTAAAAAATTAGCAAGATGTAAATTTGGATATTCAGTTTGTGCTCCCTCAAACTGATTATTATATACCATTTGGATAATAATAAGTTTAAATTCAAATGAATTAGCCACTACAGTGAGTTTTTGAATACTGCAATGAATTTCATCCACTGTAGGGTATGCATAATCTTTTAAAGGTCTAAACTCTTCAACATTTTGATTATTTTGATTTGTCATTTCTTGAATTTTTCAGTAATTTTTATTTTACTAATTTTTCTAATAGTTCTTTCTAATACATAATCATAAGGCACAAGTTCTGTAAAACCTGAACTACGCATACATTACTATAAAACACATATAAAATGAAATAAAATGAAATAAAATAAAATAAAATAAAAATAAGAACACACAAATAAGAACTTTTATAAAAACAATGTTATAATTTCCTATAATAAATCTTAAATTTTAAACAAGACTTTGTAAAAATAGAAATTTTGCTTTCTAAAAACTTCTTTTTATAATTTTTTACAAATTTTTGTAATTCAACTCTTTTATCTTTTTTTAACCTCCACAGCAACAATCCCAAAACTTGATTTCAACTTTTTTTATATATGTAAAATGCGATGTATGCTATTATATACTTAATTTCCTTAATAGTTATTCTTAATTTTCAACAAAGTTAAAAACTTGATCCAAAGCAAAGGCTACGTAAGTTTTCCACTATGAAACAAATAAGAATACAATTATAATATTTAAATATGAGATATTATGCAAGTATACGTATTGTTATCAAGTAATATATGACTTTTTTATTAAGCCCCGAATATCAAACCCATAAGGAGAATAGTAATATGCACTTTAAAAAACTAGAAATTTTAGATGACAAAAATCTACTTAGCACAATATTCTTACTTAAACTTAAGATGTTAAAATAGGAATGTCATTTAGATTCTTCTTTTTAATTTTTGGTTCATAAAAATAAAGTAAGCAACTAATTAACTCAACTAAATACTTGCAAGATGAAAACAATATAAGTAAAATATTCTTTCCCTTATCATGAATTAGTAATGAGTAGAGAAATTCTATTGTGAAGGTATTCTAAAAGTGTTGTGATAAATAGGAGCAATAATATTTTTTACCCTTACTAGAGTTGTTATAAAAAACATTGGCTAAGATAAAGTTTAAAAAGTCTTGAAAACCGGTTAGATAAGGAAGATACTAGCTCTCACTCTAGAGTTCCCTCTTCTCCCTCCACCTAGGGTCTAACATCTCGTATCAAAACCTAAAATTATAAATCAAATTGGGGGCTTTAGCCTGTCACTTTAAAGTCCTCTAATTCTACACCCTTAAAAAGTTTATTTCCCTATTTAATTGCACTCAACCCCATGAACTACATTCTCATCCATGAAATTAATATATGATTCTAAAACATTTGTTGACTGAGACAATACCATCTCAAATCTTATATGTTTTCACAATAGGTATTAACATCTTAATTGGTCAAATCAAGAAGTAAAGTGCAAGGTTTCAAAGCATCACAACTTCTTCCAATAATGAAGCCTAATACTTCACACAACTTCCTTTCAACACTTAATCACTTATCATTTTAAGAAAAAAGATAAATAAAACTACCCAAAATCTATGGAGAAAACACAACCACACATGAATTTAAAAGTAGAAATCATGCACACAAACAATAAAAATCTAAATTAAAACCAAGTGTAGTCACAAAGATAAACACTTATCTCAAATCGTCTCCACCAAATGTCTTGAAGTTCCTTTGATTCTCTTCCTTCACTCACAATACAAACTAAACACTCAAAATAAAATATAATGAAAGTTGTCAGCGACGACAGCGATGGGCAGCAATGACTTGGATAGATGATGGCTGAAAATTCTGATGGGGGGCTAGTCTCTTGTTTTGATTATCTAAGTCTTCTTTTAATAAAAATCCAAAAGGTGTCTTGGTGTCCCTTCAAAATGTGTCTCCATTCAATGAATCTTCTGGAAGTTGCCTCCTCAAAAACCAATTGAATGAATTTTCGTGTCCATGGGATATTTCCCAAGTTTTTACCAAGGGTTACTTCAAATACCTTTTCAAAAATTCATCTAAATTCAATTAATCATCAAACAACTACTTCTGGTGCTTATGTGCGGGGTACCTAGCGCTTAGGCATCAAACCTAGGCGCTTAGGCACCTCATTTCATTTTTGTACATTACTTCATTTTTGCTCAAATTTTGACCCGTTTTCACTCTCTTTAACATTTCTCATCCATTTGATTATACCTGAAATAAAAACACACAAATATCTTTTATTAAAGCACAATAACTCAAAAATTGGTATAAAAATGTGTATATAAACACTATATATTTTAGATGTGTCACCTTTTTATTACCTCCATGACATGTTTATTCTTTGATTCGCTGTATTCACGACATGCCCATTCTTTTGGGCCAATACCTCCATGGCACGCCCACCTTTCAGCTCACTACATCCACGACACACCTATCTTTCTAGTCACTGCCTCCACGACACACTTACCCTTACAGGTCCTTGATCCCGTTAGTGTTTATATGCAACATTATAACAATATCTTTGATGATATTTTTCACTTATTTTTTCTTTGCAACAGAACCAAAAACTTGATCCTAAAGAAAANGGTGAATTTGAGGATTTTGACCAAATTTGGGGTTCCAAGGGTATCTAGGTAATTTGAGGGGATTTAGGGGCAGAGGGCCAAAAGTTGGATATTTTGGTAGAATTGGGGTACCAACCACCATACATGAGCTATGAACTAATAGAATCCCTGTTTGGGCCCTCTATGTACTGGTCGTAGGTAAAGCCCACCCTAAGGCCAGTGGGTTTAGGAGACCATCTACATGAGGCTCCCAAAAGATCAAGGGATCAAAATCAAGAATTTTTGGGTTTAGAGTTGTGAATGATTATGAATGAGAGTGAGTGTAAGTGAGTGAAAAAGCTCCAGACTAACACCTAAAGTCAACCCTAAGGTAAATAAGTTCTATGGGGACTCATCTTGAGCTTCCATATACTGACCCCACCTACTAAGTGTTAGAAGTTAGGACCAATATGTGAAACTTTAAGTTGAGCAAGGAGGAGTTTAAAATTTCTAACGGTGAGGGTTCCTTTTCTAGTTTTGTAGGAATAGTCAATAGGAAAGTCCTATGGCTAGAACCTAGGCTACTAAAGAGAAAACTAAACTTCAACCAAAAGTGAGGTCAACAAATTGACCCCCAAAAGGTGTGGTGTGTTGGGCAAGCACACCACGCGTATTGGCGTTGACCAATGAGATCAACAAAATATACATAGACTCCTAAGTCAACAGGCCTATAAAAAGGTATAGAATTATGTGTGTTATTTGTTTCCGCTGGGAGTTAGCAAGTGAATATTTGATCGAAATCAAGAAGTAGAATCTCTCGCTGGGGATTGGAGAGTGGGTTCAAATTATCAAGTTTCGGGTGTTTAGAGGATGGGAGTGAGTATGTAGGTTCTGACCTCAAGATGGGAATTGAAATTTGGGTATCACTCCCAAAAAGATGGGTCAAAATTTAGGTACCAAACTGAAAAGAAGGGAATCCGAATTTAGGTATTGACCCCGAAGTGAGAGTTACAATTTAATTGTCAATCTCAGAAAGAGATTTGGAAGTTTGGGAAGAAATCAGAAGTTAGAGAATGAATCTGAAATGAGAATTGAAATTTAGGTATCAATCTTAAAAGAGGATCGAAAGTTAGGGATCGAACTCGAAGAGAGGAAATCAGAAATTAAGGACTGATTTTGAAATGAGAATTGAAATTTAGGGATCAATCTCAAAAAGTGGATCAGAAGTTAGGGACTGACCTCAAAAGGAGGGAATCAAAAGTTAAGGACTGATTCCAAAATGAGAATTGAGATTTAACAAACAGTTTGTGGTGTTGAACTCATAGATATGTGTTATGTGAAAAGGTTGACATTGGTGAGGCAGATATGTGAAATTTTGTGAGAATTAGTGCATACAAGGACAGTGGCGCTGCACGAGCAAACAGTAAGAGACCTCAAAATTGCAAGAATCAACTCAACAAATTTATTTTCTTTTCTTGTTGTTTTTATCACATTTAATTATCAAAATATGTTTTCAAAATTTTTTATTTAAAAAAAATTTGTTGATTGACTTTTTTTTCTTTAAAATAGTATTTTATTTAAATTTTATTATTATCAAGTTTTTATTGTTTTGTTCTTTGCTCATTATAGTCCCGAACCAATGTATGACTCTGTGGCTTTTATCCATCGCACAAGAAGGGCAACTGAACAAATCGATAAAACTATGAAAGATATTTCATTAATCTGCTCCATTAAGTGTTACAGGTTGAGTGTAGGCCAAAGCCTCAAAAAGTACAGTTATGCTGACTGCATCAAAGTACAACAAAAGATATCCCATGTTGAGTACATATCATAGACTGAGTATGTCTAATACATATCATATCTGCTGTGAAGAAATGCAGTAAAAAAGAATCCTCTGAGTGTCTGTCTTTGGTGGGGCAAGCTCCTGTTCGAGCCAACCTACTAAGCCATGCTCCAGGACAAGAGTTCCCTTTGCATGTGCTTAGAGGTTCAACCCTCTCATAGCTCGTACGGTAGTAGTTCTTCTGATTCTGGGTCTGACCGGAATCCATATGAAATTTTGTTGTCTTTCATTCTTCGGAAAGTCACGGACACCCTACGGTGTCGCACCCATGGAATGTAGTGTTTGGGAATGTCTGCCCCGTTTCCTTTAAGAACCAACACTAAACCTATTGGTAGTGGAATCTCCACGGGTCCTTTGAACTCTCCAAAGCCAATGATATTAATCTCTTTTCCAATTAGAATATTGCTCTTGCTCATGAAAGAGATCGTGCAGAAAGGCCTCAAAAAATCATGATGGTTAATGTGCGAGGGTATGCAATCACCTTCATCATATATGTTGATGATGCAATTGTTGGAAATACAGTCAGTTGGCATTATGCTCCATCAGACCATTCTCTTAATTATCCATTTTATCATGGGAAGTAGTGGGTCCATGAGCCCTGGATACTGCTAATATACAAAGTACAAAAATAATTCAAATTATATTTCACTTATATTTTCTTAATTTGTAACAAAACTAAAAACTTGATCTTGAAGAAAAATAAAAATTTAACTTTTAATTTATATATATTGGGATGCTACACAAGTATATGTATCGTTATCAAGTATTATAAGACTTTTTGATTAAGACATGAATATCGGACCCATAGGGAATTTATACAATATGCACTTTTGGAAAACTTTCTTATTTTAAAAAGATAATTACTTAAACTGAATATATTTTGCAGTAATAAAAATCAAATATTTTTGGTATTTTTGATATTTTGACAAAACAGTAACAACTTAAAAAAATAACTAGAGTTTTGCAGATGAAAAACACTTAATAAGAAAATATCTTTCTTCTTATCATGAATCAGCAGAAAGTGTAGGAATTTTATTGTGGAAGTATGCAAATTGTGTTGTGCAAAATAGGAGCAATAATATTCTTTACCCTTACTAGAGTTGCTATAAAGAACATTAGCTAAATTAAAGTTTGAATAGTTCTGAAGACCGACAAGGAAGGGAAGATACTAGCTCTCACTCTAGAGTTCCCTTAATTCCCTCCACCTGGGAGCTAACTCTCATATCAGAACCTAAAATAATAAATCAAGTTGAGGGCTTTAACCTGCCACTTTAAAGTCCTCTAACTCTACACTCATAATGAATATTTTCCTATTTATTTGCACTCAATCATATGAACTACATTCTCATTCATACAACCTGATGTGATTATTTTCAATTGTTAACTGAGACAATACCAATCTGATTCTTACATGTTCTCACAACAAATTTTAACGCTTGGATTGGCCAAATCAAGAAGTAAATGAAGTGCATGGATTTAAATCATCACAACTTCTTCCAACATTAAAGATCAATACTCTCCAAAATTTCCATTCAAAACTTAATTAATTATCATTTGAAGAAGTAAGATAAAGAAAACTACTCAGAATCCATGGAGAAAATAAAACCACACTTTAGTTTAAAAATAGAAATCATTGTTAAACCAACAATAAGTCTCAATTAAAGCCAAAAGTAGTCTCAAAATAAGAAAATAAAAACTTATCTCAAGTTCTCCACAAAACTCTTGTAGTTCTTTTGAATCTCTTCTTTTTACAATCACTTAAGATAATCTAACAAAAATGATAAAATAAAAGTAAAAGTGGTGCCTGAAAATATCTCCAACTAACTCCCCAATTTGTTGAACTTTCAAAACTTTCCAAGTATTTTTAGGACTCTTTTCAAAGTCCTCTTCTCTTTCTTTTATAGTTTTCTAAGAGGTGCCATGGAAACTATTCAAAATGTACCCCAATTTGATGTTTTTCCCAAAGAGATGCATCCTTTCGTGATAATTTTCGTCCATGGTGGTTATAACCACGTATTAACCCAATGGGTGCCTCAAAAACCTCTTCAAACTTCATAGAAACCAAATTTACTTGCCTAATAACTGCTACTGGCGCTTAAGCATGAGACCTCTGGCACTTAGGCGCTGCCTTCTTTGTTTAACCAGCGCTTAAACGCCTGATCTGATGCTTAAGCGCCGAAACTCTTTTGCGCATTTTTCACCTTTTTGCTCCAAATTTGATCTTTTCTCATCCCTTTAAGCATTTTCACCTTTTTATTTGTATCTGCAAGAAAAAATACACAAAAATATCTTCCATTAAAGCGCAATATCTCAAAAATAGGTATAAAAATATGTCTAAAAACACGTGTATCAAAATCCCCCAAACTTAAAATGTTACTTGTCCTCAAGTGACACTTCAATCTTTAATAACTACATATGTATGATATGTATATGAGTTTCTTTAGGAGTTACTAAAAATTTGATGTAAAAATATAGCAGTCTAATTTAGAAAAAATATTCAGTAAATTAGAACAACTTAAAGTTTAGAAATTCATAAAGTTAAGAAGGATGACAAAAATGAGTTTCTATCTAATTCAGAAATGTATTGTAATTTTCCAAAATTTAGAATTTAGTTCTTTTATTATCTCCACTTAAAAATTTCATTAAAAAGTAATTTTACTTACTATATTATATCTATAAGCTTAAGAGTTTCTCAAGTCTTATACTTTAAAAAGATCAAATGTAGAACCAATTTTTTATTATGCATTAATCCTCAAGCTTCTCATTCCTAATTTTTTTCTCCTCTTTCTCTTTTTTTATTTCTTTTTTTTTTCATTTTATTTTTCTTTCTTTTTCGGGCAATGATTACTATATCTGAATAGGCATTTAATGATTTTTAATTCTATTTCTTCTTTCCTAAAGCAAAGTCTAGATATAAGTCTTTAACTTATAAATATAATAATAGTTTTGAAAATTATTTTAGTAAAAAAAAAATTTAAGTATTAAAAATAAAAAACAAAATTATCTAAATTTTTCAAAAATACAAATTTTCTTACTAAGTGTTAAAAATACAATTTTTCTAAATAATCTAAATATTTCAAAAATATAATTTTTCTAAATTTAAGTATTAAAAATAAAAACTTGATCCCTANTATATATATATATATATATATATATATATATATATATATATATATATTCAATTGATTTTAATTTCTTCACAAACCATATACTCATTGTAAAGGGGAATGATGTTTCTTAAATTAGAACTTTCTGTCACAACATCTTAGTTTTAATTTTCGTAATTTTACTTTTTAAAGTTTGGCATTTAGTTTAGTTAACTGTCTTTCAACTGCAATTTAATTAACATTCACTTGTTACTTAATATTCAAACTTCATACTTTACTTTTTATATTTTTAAGATAGTACTTTACATTGTAATATTAGGAACTTATTTACAAGCATTTCCAACTTTCATAAGGGATCAATATCTAGGACTCCATTAGAGTCATTTATTACTTGAGTGATACATATACTTGCGTTATTTTTAAAGGAGATTTAATAGTTTAAAGATTATTAAAAGATAAAACTATTTTAATTAAAGTTATTTTGTTGGGATTAATTTGCATATTTGTTAATGTATCTATCGTGTGTATTTTGTTATATTGAAAAATATTTGTAAAACTAACACATTAAATGCATCTGCATCAAGTTTTTGGCGTCGTTGTCGGGGAAGTAACGGAAAGTAGTAGTAAGTTGTTTTATAATTTATAGTATAATTAATTTTAAAAACTAAAAAAAAGAGTGTGTTTGTAGTTTATTTTGAATATTTTCTTATTTAAGTGTGTTTGCTTATTCTTAAATTACTTACCGTATCTATTTAAGCATAGTCA
This sequence comes from Phalaenopsis hybrid cultivar, assembly GCA_002079205.1. Classification (NCBI taxonomy): domain Eukaryota; kingdom Viridiplantae; phylum Streptophyta; class Magnoliopsida; order Asparagales; family Orchidaceae; genus Phalaenopsis; species Phalaenopsis hybrid cultivar. The sequence continues at coordinate 137,289 of JXCR01056938.1, read as the reverse complement.
AAGATCTGAAAATTTAGTAACTTATGATTATGAGTTAGAAAGAACAAATAGAATAATGGCAAAATGGCTTGCAATTTGAATAATGCTGGAAATGAAAATGAACATCATTAGAAACCTTTAAAAAATTATGTTAATCCTACAGCAGATGAGATTCATTTAAATATTCAAAACCCCTCTGTAGCTGCCAATTCATTTGAGCTTAGCCCTGTCCAAATGGTTCAAGACAATCAGTTTGGGTGAACACCAACTGAATATCCTAATTTACATCTTGCTAGTTTTTTAAATATGATGGAGTGTCGAATGATGCCTTCAAACTTAGACTTTTTCCTTTTTCACTAAGGGATAAAGCTAAGATGTGGTTAAACTCATTAGCACATGAATATATCAGAACATGGGGAGATTTATCACAAAAATTTTTATCTACATATTTCTCACCTTCAAAAACTGCTAAGCTTAGAAATGATATTACATCTTTTTTTTTCAGTTTAAAGAGGAATCAATTTATGAAGCCTGAGAAAGATTTAAAGATCCCCTTAGAAAGTGTCCACACCATGCGCTTCCAAATTGGTTAATAATTCAAACTTTTTATAATAAATTGGTTGGATCTCTTAGATTAATAATTGACGCTGCTGCTGGTAGATCATTAATGTCAAAACCATTCGATGAAGCATATTCTTAATTGAAGAGATGACTACTAATAATTTTCAATGACCCTCTGAAAGGGTAAATCCAAAAAGAGTAGCCAATATTCATGATCCTGATGCAATATCTATGTTAGCTGTACAGATAGCTGCTATAACAAAGAAGAGAAATCAACATGGAATGTATTATTCTCAGGCATCACCTGTGCTTGAGGAAAATTCATTGGGACAAATGATAGAATCACAATCTTCTTATGAGACCTCCACCTGGGGGCTAACATCTCGTATCAGAACCTAAAAAAATAAACCAAGTTGAGGGCTTTAACCTGTCATTTTAAAGTCCTCTAACTCTACACCCTTCAAAGATTATTTCCCTATCTATTTACACTAAATCATATGAATTACATTCTCATTCATACAATCTCATATGATTCTTTTTAATTGTTGACTGAGACAATACCATCCTGGTTCTTACATGTTCTCACAACAAATTTTAACATCAAGATGGCANGAAACAATAATATTCTTTACCCTTACTAGAGATGCTATAAAGAACATTGGCTAATTTAAAGTTTGAATTGTTATGAAGACCGGCTAGACAGGGAAGATACTAGCTCCACTCTAGATTTCCGTCAATTCCCTCCACTAGGGGGCTAACATTCTGGTATCAAAACCTAAAATATTAAACCAAGTTGGGGGATTTAACCTCTCACTTTAAAGTTTTCTAACTCTACACCCATCATTGAATATTTCCCTATTTATTTGTACTCAATCATATGAACTATATTCTCATTCATACAACCACATGTGATTCTTTCCAATTGTTGACTAAGACAATACCAACCCAATTCTTACATGTTCTCAAAAAAATTTTAACATCTGGATTGGTCAAATCAAGAAGTAAATGAAGTGCATGGATTTAAATCATCACAACTTTTTCCAACATTAAAGATCAATGCTCTCCACAATTTCCATCTGTAAATGAAGTACATGGATTTAAATCATCACAACTTCTTCCAATATTAAAGATCAATACTCTTTACAACTTCCATCCAACACTTAATTACTTATCATTTTAAGAAGAAAGATAAAGACAACTACTCATAATCCATGGAGAAAAAAAAAACCACACTTNCACTACACCCATCAATGAATATTTTCCTATTTATTTACACTCAATCATATGAACTACATTCTCATTCATACATCCTCATGTGATTCTTTCTAATTGTTGATTGAGACAATACCAGCCCGGTTCTTACATGTTCTCACAATAAATATTAACATCTGGATTGAATTATTGACTGAGACAATACCAGCCCGATTCTTACATGTTCTCACAATAAATTTTAACATCTGGATTGGTCAAATCAAGAAGTAAATGAAGTGCATGGATTTAAATCATCACAACTTTTTCCAACATTAAAGATCAATGCTCTCCACAATTTCCATCTAGAAGTAAATGAAGTGCATGGATTTAAATCATCATAACTTCTTCCAACATTAAAGATCAATAATCTCCACAAATTTCATCCAAAACTTAATTAATTATCATTTTAAGAAGAAAGATAAAGAAAATTACTCAGAATCCATGGAGAAAACAAAACCACACTTTAGTTTAAAAGAAGAAATCATTGTCAAACCAACAACAAGTCTCGATTAAAACCAAAAGTAGTCTAAAACAAAAAGATAAAAACTTATCTCAAGTCTTCCATCAAACTCTTGAAGTTCCTTTGAATCTCCTCTCTTTTAAAATCACTCACAATAAAATAACAAAAAGGATAAAGTAAATAAAAAGTGGTTTCTAAAAATCTCTCCGAACTAACTCCTTAGAGAAGAACTTTCAAAACTTGTCAATATTTTCAAGACTCTTTTCTAAGTCTTCTCTTCTTTCTTTTATAGTTTGCAAGAGGTGCCTTGGGATCTCTTCAAAATGTGTCTTCATTCGATATATTTACCCAAGAGGCGCATTCTTTCATGATAATTTTTTTTCATGATGGTTACAACCACCTATTAAGCCAATGGGTGCTTCAAAAACCTCTTCAAAATTCGTGAAACTGATTTTACTCGTCTAGTAACTGCCACTGGCGCTTATGCGCGGGTCTCGGTGCTTAGGCGTAGCCTTCTCTTTTTAATTGGCACTTAAGCGCTCGATCTAGCGCTTAGGCGCCAAAACTCCTTTGCACAATTTTTCACCTTTTTGCTCANAGTTTAAAAGTAGAAATCATTGTCAAACCAACAAGAAATCTCAATTAAAACCAGAAGTAGTTCAAAACAAAAAATAAAAACTTATCTCAAATACTCCACTAAACACTTGAAGTTCCTTTGAATCTCTTCTCTTTTACAACACTCTAAACTCTCAAAATAAATCTAAAAACAAAAAGGAAAAAAGTAAATTTTGTGGTGCCTAAATCTCTCCACAATCTTCTCAGGACTCAGCACTCTCTCCTTCTTCAAGCACTCATCTCAAATGTCTCAACTTCCATTTATAAATTTTCCAAGAGATGTCTTGGAAATTCTTCAAAATGTGTCTAAATTCGATGTATTTTCCAAGGGATGCCTCCTTTCACAAGTCCTTTAATAATATTTTTATTCCTACTGCTCATAACCACTCTCTTTAGTCAATAGGTGCCTCAAATGTCTCTTCAAAATTTAGCCAAATGAAGAAAACCGTCAAATAACTACCTCTGACGCTTAAGCGTGGGGCCTCTGGCACTTAGGCGTGGCCTTCTCTATTTCTCCAGTGCTTAGGCGCCAAAACCCTTTTGCACAAATTTCATATTTTTACTCCAAATTTGATTCTCTTTCACTCCTTTTAACATTTTTCAACTTTTTTACTTGTACCTGAAAGAAAAACACATAAATACCTTCCATTAAAACACAATATCTCAAAAATAGGTATAAATGTGTCTAAAAATACTTTATATTTTAGGTGTATCAAAATCTCCCAAACTTAAAATGTTACTTGTACTCAAGTGACACTTCAACCTTTAAAAACTAAATAAGTATGATATNAACACTTTTAATTACTTATCATTTTAAGGAGAAAGATAAAGAAAACTACTCAAAATCCATGGAGAAAACAAAGCCATACTTTATTTTAAAAGTAGAAATCATTGTCAAACCAATAAGATGTCTTGATTAAAATCAATAGTTTAATAACAAAAGATAAAAACTTATCTCAAATCGTCCACCAAACACTTGAAGTTCCTTTGAACCTCTTCTCTTTTACAACACTCTTGACTCTCACAATAAAACAAAAAACAAAAAGGATAAAGTAAATTTGTGTTTCCTGAAAATCTCTCCAAAACTCTCTCAAAAACTCCTGCTTTCCAACACTTTTCAGAAGTTTCAAGCACACTTCAAAAAGTCTCAACTTCCTTCTTTTATAAATCTGCAAGAGGTGCCTTGATAACTCTTCAAAATGTGTCCCATTTCAATGTTTTTTTCCAAAGGATGCCTCCTTTCATAAGTCCTTTTATCATAATTTTGTTTCTAGTGGTCATAACCACCCTCTTTAGCTAATAGGTGCCTCAAATGTCCCTTCAAAATTTGGAAAAATGAAGAAAATTATCACATAACTCGCTCTGATGCTTAAGCACGGGGCCTCTGGCATTTAGGCAGGACCTTCTCTGTTTCATCAACGCTTAAGCGCCAGATCTGACACTTAAGTGCCAAAACACTTTCGCACAATTTTCACATTTTTGCTCCAAATTTGATCATTTTTCACTCCTTTTAGCATTTTTTCATATTTTTACTTGTACCTGAAAGAAAAACACACAAATACCTTCCATTGAAGTGTAATATCTCAAAAATAGGCATAAAAATGTGTCTAAAAACTCTATATATTTTAGGTGTATCACTAAGCTCTTTAGCTGAATCAGGTGCCATGGGGGGAGGTCATTTGGAATAAATCTCTCCCCTTCCATGTCCTTTTTCTGTTGGAGATTCTTCCATGATCTTCTACCCACTGATGAAATACTTAAACTAAAGTAACTGAGGGGTCCATCTAGATGCTATCTGTGCTTAGAGAGTAAGGAAAACATCAATCACATCTTCTTTAATTGCAATTTTCCCGGAAGGTCTGGACTGAGTTCTTGGAAAAGCTTAATGTGAATGATTCTGAATTATTCTAGTCCAAGTTAGTTGATTCTTGGTACAGCTGGAAAAGACATAAGTATGACCCATCCCTTTTATGGCGGTTTGGTTCCTCTGGATGTTCAGGAACCACACCAAATTCAAGGATAAATCCACCCAGTCTTCAAAGGTGGTCAGAAACTGTATTTCTCATCTCTCCAAAATTATCAAACACAAACCCTTCTCTAATATCTGAAATACATTGATTATTGATGTGCTAGTTGCCCCTCAAACCTATAAGGTTTATTGGAAACCTCCACAACCTTCTAATATTAAAATCAACACTGATGGAAGCTTTAATGCAATGGGTTCTGGGGTGGCGGGTGTCTTCAAGGATCATGCCAGTCAGTGCTTTCTATTTTTTCATGCTCCTGTTAAGGCTACTGATGCACTTGATGCAGAATTGATTGAAGTTTTTTGGGCTCTAACCCTTGCTTACAAATCATAATGGTATAATATCTGGATTGAGGTGGACTCCATCGTGTTGATCAAGGTACTAGAATCTGAAGAGCAACCCTCTTGGTTCCACAACCAATGGGTCCAAAAGATTAGGTTACTCATAAATAACCTCAAAGTCCAGTTTACTTTCATATATAGGGAGGGCAACAAACTTGCAACTTGGCTTTCTAGACATGGTCATCACTCCAATTCAGTATCTATAGCTGCTAATCCCCCGCCTCCTTTATCTTTCCTGCTCCATGGAGATACTCTTTAGGTGCCTCATCTCAGAATTGTTTCCACTATGCTTATTGGTTCCACTGACCCCCTTTCAAGGAGAGCTTAATCTTTGTTTCTTTCTCTACAGTTTTTCTTTTGTTTTTCTGTTTTTATTGATATTTATCCGCTTTTTCTCATTTTTCTTGTAACTTCTCACTAGTTTTTCCCAGCTTTACTTAGCATGTAAGGAGCCATGAGTATGCTCCTTTTTGTTATGTGTGTGTGTGTGCGTGTGTGTGTGTGTGTGTGTGTGTGTGTGTGTGTTTGTGTGTGTATTTTTCCATCAAGGAGAAACTAGTGACTCTCTACATGTTGAGATAAAGGGAAGGTTACAAAACCTCGAGCAGCAGGATGGGCTTGATGAATCAATACAAGAATCATCAATCCATCAAACAGNCATTGAAGATCAATACTTTCCACAAATTCCGTCCAAAACTTAATTACTTATCATTTTAAGAAGAAAGATAAAAAAATACTACTCAGAATCTATGGAGAAAACAAAATCACACTTTAGTTTAAAAGAAGAAATCATTGTTAAACCAACAACAATTCTCAATTAAAACCAAAAGTAGTCTCAAAACAAAAAGATAAAAATTTATCTCAAGTCCTCCACCAAACTCTTGTAGTTCCTTTGATTATCTTCTCTTTAGAATCCACTCAAAATAAAATAACAAAAAGGATAAAATAAAAGTAAAAGTAGTGCCTGAAAATCTCTCCAAACTAACTCCCCAAATGAGGAAGGATAAAATAAAAGTAAAAGTGGTGCCTGAAAATCTCTTCGAACTAACTCCCCAAATGAGAAATTTTAAAACTTTTCAATACTTCAGGACCTCTTTCAAAGTCCCAATCTTCTTTCTTTTATAAATTTCCAAAAGATGTCTTGATTTCTCTTCAAAATATGTCTAGATTCAATGTATTTCCCCAAGAGATGCATCCTTTTGTGATAATTTTCGTCCATGGTGGTTATAACCACCTATTAAGTCAATGGGTGCCTCAAAAACCTCTTCAAAATTTGCAAAAACCAAATTTACTCGCTCAATAACTGCAAGTGGCACTTAAGCGCAGGGCCTCTGGCGCTTAGGTGCTGCCTTCTCTATTTAACCGACGCTTAAGAGCCAGATCTGGCGCTTAGGCGCCAAAACTGTTTTGCATATTTTTCATCTTTTTGCTCCAAATTTGATCATTTTCACTCTTTTAAGCATTTTCACCCTTTTTACCTGTATCTGAAAGAAAAACACAAAAATACCTTCAATTAAAGAGCAATATCTCAAAAATAAATATAAAAATGTGTCTAAAAATACTATATATTTTTGGTCTAGCAGTCATCATAAGACTTCATTGATCCTATAGGAGTTCTCTTCGAGCTTCCTCATGTTGGTTTCAACCTTCTAAGTACTAGAGATTAGAACTATACATGTGAAACTCCAGAAAGAATAAGAAAGCGTTTAGAATTTCTAAGATAGGTAGGTTCCATTACTGTGCTTCTAACATAATCTATAAGAAAGTTCTATGGTTAGATTCTAGGCTTGTAAAAAGGAGAAACTAGACCTCACCAAAAATGTGGTCAACTAAAGGTCTTTAAAAGTTTTGATTTTCATTAATTGCTTTTTTATTATCCAAGTGAATTTGTTGATTATTATACATTTCTTCTTCAATTTAGTTACTTTTTCAATTTTCTAATATTCTTAATAGTTCTCTCTAGTTCTGAATCACAGGGTTGAAGCTCTGTTGGACCTGCCCCGCACATTCACTTCTAAAGGGTAATTAATAGGTTTTTATACAAATAAAAATAAAGGCATAAATAAATAGTTTTCAAATCTAAGTCCTGATATTTCAACTAAAAATTCTCCTACATTATTCACTGTTTGTATTCTCTGACAATGGTGCTAGAAACTTGATCCACCTCAATTATTATCACAATAATGAAACTCGTGGTAATGACACCAAAAAACTTGATATGCTCCCTAGCAAATTGATTAAATTCTAAAATCAAATTTTTCTACGCACTGAGGTATCTCTCGCAAGTATACGTATCATTTCAGTAATATAGAGCTCTAAAGAGTCCACGATGTCGAACCCAGAGAAATCAACGGGAAGCTAAAGTAGGAAAATGTTCTAGTTTACTAAATTTATTTTTTGTTTGGAATTTTTAAATACAAGAGTTTTGCTAATAAACCTACTGCAATTATCTAAAGTTACATGTGTATGATTTCTAACTATGGTATGTGAAGTGGTTTTGAAAAGTGCTAAGGATACTTTTCCTTGTGGTGATAATAATATAGTTTGGAAGTGGAAGAAAGTCAAAATAAAGTAAATTTTGTGACAATAGAAACATAAATTCTCTTTACGTTCTTCCAAGCATATAAAGAGGTTTGGTTCAAATTGGTGTGGATGCTAGGCTGTCACTCTAAAAATCCTCAATTTGTACCCCCATTATGTTTTATCTCCCTAATTATTGCATCTACATATAGTGTACTTAGATTCATACCCTATAGTTCATTGTGATTTTCATAGTCATTTATGTTGTAGCTCTTTCGAGTCCTTATGGGTTAACAACATATTTTAATAGGTCAATTGGCCATATTGAAAAAAAAACTTAGTGAAAAAGAAAAATCATCACAATTTGGAATATAAATTATTTCAGCATTCAATGCAACATTCCCACACATCTACCACATCACCACATCGAAAAACAAGTAAATCTACCCATAAAGCATGGATACAACAACACCATAATGCATTGAGATAAAGAGGTTTGACATACAAATGTGTTTCAAAAAAATCATAATTCTAAATCACAAATATACTTATCTCTCTCCCTCAATTTGCCTTGATGATGCTCAACCCAAGCCCTTGCTCTTCTCCAGTAACTCCTTACACAAAAACACTCACAAATCACCACACACACATCTAGACTTTCTTAGAACAAGCCTATAACACTGCAAACAATGGAGAAAAAATCCCTCCAAAACTCTCTCAAACACCTCTTCAACTCCTTGCCTCCTCCTCTATGGTTTTCCTTCTCCTCCTCTTCATTTTCTTCCAAATTTCTCTAAAATTCACCTTGAAACCGTTGTTGAACTGCTTTGAACCATCTTGAAATTGTTTAAAATTTGTTTCTGGCGCCTAGGCGCCACTCTATTATGGTACCATGGCCTTGGCCTTCAGGACTGGGGCCATGACACCTAGTGGTTGGCGCCTAAACGCCAACCTCTGAGATTGCATTTTAATAGAGTGAGGCCTAGGCGCCATGGCCTTGGCCTTTAGAACTGAGGCCAATGCACCCAGTATTTGGCACCATGGCGCCAAGCTCCCCGGTACTTTGCTCTATGGCCCTGACCTTCACAAATTATTTTTTCTTCAAATCTTCTCCTTTTTGCTCCGTGTTTCTTCCACTTTGTTCCACTCCTAATACATGTTATACCTACAAGAAAAAAATACAAATATATTTTTTTAAAGTGCATTTCATTCAAAGATATGAAAAACATAAAGTAATTCATACAATCTTTCCCACAACACTTGTCTAGTTACATCATCATTCAAGTCAAGATTTTTTTAGGGATTATCTCCTAAAATCTTATATGCATTGGATGAATGGGTTGCAACTCAAAGATATCTTTCAATGCCAATTTTTAAGAACCTTTGCTTTGTCATTTACAATTCACATGTTTGTACTCTGTTATTTGTATTTGTTCGTCTGTGTTATATTACTCACACTTGATCAATGAGTGACCAAGCTAAACTATCTCAATCATTCTTATTTTAGGATGATTCTTCTAAAAAACTTAGATCAAGCCCATTTAGAAATGTATTTTTTATACTCTTTTTTGGTTAAAAAGAGATTACAACAAACAATATGAATTATATGCTTGTTAATCAAATTCAAAGTATCAAATTGAATTTAAGCCGACTGATTATTCCAGTCTATTTTAGCAAATACCTCTTTCACCCAAAACCTTATCTTGATCGAGCATTGAAGCACTTTCAACCGATCAATTCTTCTAACTTTCAACCTCTTCTTGGCCATAAACAGTTTCAGCTACCTCATCATTTGAGGCTTACCTATGTCACACTGGAAACATATCAACTCGGTGGTAATCTCTCTACCATCTCTATCTCTCTCTCTCATGTATCACATTTTTAATTTTCTAATCTATCTCTAATGGTCTTGTTATCCTTACAACTATCCCTTATCTGTGGAGGTTTTTGTACTTTGTTAGGTTAGAAAGAGTGAGACAATCAAATAGAGCAATTGGTTATTAACTATTTGTTCATGTAAGTAATTCAAATAAAAAGTAAAAAAGGGATGGTGATTAGTCAACCTTTTATAACTAATTATTCCTTTTATAAAAAGGAAAGTCCTGAAATTTATGTTATCTGGAAAATAGTCAGTATTTTAGTGCATCATTCACACTTAACAAGCACATAGTGTATTTAAAGCATGCAATAAGTTTAGATGGATCTGATCATGCTCAGTAAGATTCCATGGTTAGAATTTTTAGCTCTCAAGTGCTACTGATTCAATTTTATCTATTGGGAAAGCATTCTCCAACTTGTATGGACAGAGGGTTTCTAACTCATCTACTTCTATTGCAATCAGATGGGGCCAAACCAATGTTATCAAAATAATATGAATGATTCTCATATGTAGAAAAAGGTGAAGTGGTCATCCTATTACTAGCGGCAAGTTTGCCTCTTCGTCGAGCTAGGCATGTTGGCCAAGGTTTTGTTGTTTCCTTTTCAACAAATGTGTTCCTAATTATCTCCATCATATGTTCCTTAAGTTCATTGAATTGGTGAGTGACAAACTCTCTAGTGCAATTCATGTTGCTTATGATTTTTTTTTTAATTTTCCTTGTATTGCTCCTCTTCTTGTTTGTGGCTTGATCCACACTCACCGCTTTCTTTAAGGATGTTGAATCTTATTTTGTTCATAGAATTACACCCAAAGGAATAGAGCATAAGAAATGAGAGAGAGGAAGGGGTCAAGTAGGAGAGAAAAGAGAGAGCGAGAGAGGGGAGGAGGAGATTGTTCTGACTTTAAGAGAGTTTCATTAGCATGGAAAAAAAAGGAGAGAGATATATCTCGTTACATTTAAGATTTCACATTTTATAGGAGCATTTTCGCTATATGAAATAAACAAAGGTCATAATTATGTCTGGATTTGTCTGGATCACTAGTTGCTTTTTTAATTACATCATCATTTAAGTTGAGACCTTATTTGTGGATTCCCTCCCCAAATCTTAGAGCCATGGGGCAAATGGGTCTCAACTCAAGGAAATCATTCAATACTTATTTTTTGGAACCCTCTCTTTGCCATTCACATTCTCCATGTTCATACTCTATTATTTTTACTTGGTTGTTCGCATTCTATTACTCACACCTAATTCAATGTGTGTCCGAGTAGATGTGCATAGGCTAAATTGTCTCAATCATATTATTTAGGTTGAATCTTCTAACATACCAAGATCAATCCATTTATACTTGTCTTTGTTTCTGCCTTTTTTTATTAACAAATAATATGAATTATATGGTTGTTAATCAAATAAAATTATCAAATCGAATTTAAGTTGACTGCTTAATTCAAGTCCATTTTAGCAAATACCACTTGTGCCTAACCCTGCATGTAACCAACATCGAAGCACTCTGACCAAGCAATTCTCCTTTCTTGCAGCCTTTTCTTAGTTATAACTAGTTTAGCTTCCTCATCATGCACGAAGTACCCGCATCGATTATGTGTTAACCTTTGCTCTCTCTCTCTCTCTCTTCTCACATTCTTTATTGTCTACTCTATCTCTAATGGCTTTGTTATCTTTGTAATTATCTATCTATCAACAGAGGTCTTTCTACTTTGCTAGGATAAAGAGAGAAACAATGGTGACTGTCGCAGTTGTATGCCATGATAATTTCTTCTTCTAGAAAGGAAAGTCACAAAATTTAGGTTATCTTAAGGGCATGTATGATAACATATTAGTTTAAAATTAGTAAGATTTAGCAAATCATGTAAATTCTCAATAAATTTGGATTAGTTAAATCTAAAAAAGTGTTTGGCAATAGATGCAGTTAAATCATGTCAAACTTCCTCATACTCTCTGTTGGGATTCAAAAAAGTTGTCATGCTTGTTAGNAACAGTGGGTATAAAAGCAAACAACACACTAACATGATAAAAGAAAAATACAGGGTAGCCGTTTCTGAATTTCAAGTTTAAGATCCGAGCGAGCAAGACTTTCTACTTTATAACAAATATGAAATTAAGTTAAGTTTCTAAACTAACTAAATCACAGTACTAAACACAAAACAACAGCTACTACCCTAAAATTTTAAAAATGAAATACTATTTAACACAACAATCACAAGAACAATAGAACATAAAAATTCAAAACACAACATAAATCATAGTCCAAAACAACACACAGATGCAAATGTAGTAAACTTAGATCACATAGTTCACATTATATTACAACCATAAAATGAATCTCTCAGCTCTACTCTTCATCCTCAGAATCATCGTTTTACCATTTTTCTGTAGGTTCATAATCAANCTTGACACAATAGATAACTTAGACTTGTCGTGGCAAGGAGCTTGGAGCTAGCTTGGTGGGCAGCACGACCATTTTCAACAACAAAACCTATCTTCACCAGCTAAACCAATATTCCTTCCTTAGACCTAAACAACAAAGCCGTAGGACCTCGAGGTTTAGCTAAACCAATCTTCCTTCCTTAAACTTAAGCAACAAAGCCATAGGACTTTGAGGTTGTTTTTATTGCAACGTAAATCCTCACCTTATCTTTAGGTCTTTGCATAGCCCTGCTATACAATATAAGCCTTAACTCGTCTTAAGATTCTGAGGTTGTCGTTTGTCACGACCTAAATCCTCACATCTTCCAGGCTATTTGTGTGATCATTTCACACAAATGTAAGCCCTAACTAATAAGATTNAGGCTATTTGTGTGATCATTTCACACAAATGTAAGCCCTAACTAATAAAATTGGCAGGATGAAACACCTAAAAATTTCTTNTCTTGAAGTTCCTTTGAATCTCTTCTCTTTACAATCACTCAAAATAAGCTAACAAAAAGGATAAAATAAAAGTAAAATTGGTTCTTGAAAAATCTCTCCGAACTAACTCCCCAAATGAGAACTTTCAAAACTGTCCAAGTATTTTCAGGACTCTTTTCAAAGTCCTCTCTTCTTTCTTTTATAATTTTCCAAGAGGTGCCTTAAAAACTCTTCAAAATATGTCTAGATTCGATGTATTTCCCTAAGAGATGCATCATTTTTTTGATATTTTTTCATCCATGGTGGTTATAACCACTTATTAAGCCAATGCGTGCCTTAAAAACCTCTTCAAAATTCGTAAAAACTGACTTTACTCATTTAGTAACTGCCACTAGCGCTTAAGCGCGGGACCTTTGGTGCTTAGGCGTGGCCTTCTCTGTTTAACCGATGCTTTAGCGTCGGATCTAGCGCTTAGGCGCCAAAACTCATTTGCACATTTTTCACATTTTTTCTCCAAATTTGATTCTTTTTCATTCCCTTAAGCATTTTTAACCCTTTTAACCTTATCTGCATAAAAAAACACAAAAATACCTTCCATTAAAGCGCAATATCTCAAAAATAAGTATAAAATGTGTCTAAAAACACTATATATTTTAGGTGTATCAAAATCCCCCAAACTTAAAAGGTTACTTGTCCTCAAGTGACACTTCAATCTTTAAAAACTACATATGTATGATATGTATATGAGTTTCTTTAGGAGTTACTAAAATTTAGATTTAGAAATATCACAGTCTAATTTAGAAAAAAATATTCAGTAAATGAGACCAACTTAAAGTTTAGAAATTCTTAATGTTAAGAAAGATGAAAATATGGTTTCTATCCAATTCAGAAATGTATTGTAGATTTTTCAAATTTAGAATTTAGTTCTTTTGTTATATCCACTTAAAAATTTCATTAAAAAGTAATTTTACTTACTATATTATATCTATAAGCTTAAGAGTTTCTCAAGTCTTATATTTTAAAAAGATCAAATGTAGAACCAATTTTTGATTAGGCACTAATCCTCAAGCTTCTCCTTCCTAATTTTTTTTTTCTCTTTTTCTTTTTCTTCTTCTCTTCTTCTTTTCTTTCTTTTTCTTTTCATTCTTTTTTTTTCTTTTCCTTTTTCAGGCAAGGATTATTATATCTGGATAGACCTTTAATAATTTTGAATTCCACTTCTCCTTTCCTAAAGCAAAGCCTTGACATAAGTCTTTTACTTATAAATATAATAATAGTTTTTAAAATTATTTTAATAAAAGAAATTTAAGTATTAAAAATAAAAGTCTAAACTATCTAAATTTTTTAAAAATATAATTTTTCTTACTAAAGATCGTTACTTATATTAATAATTTTCTCATCTAAAAACTTTTTAACTTAAATTTTTTCATCATTACTATTTACTTATATTAATCATTTTCTCATATAAAAACTTTTAACTTAAAGTTTTCTTCATTACTAAAAATTTTAACTTTTCTTACTTATTTCTAAAATCAAATTTTACTTCCCTAATATAACTTCATATACATAATCATTTTTTTTTCAAATCAAATTCACTTGTAGCACATTTGAGAACAAATAAAATTCTATTTTTTAAAATATTTTTCATCCCCCTAAACTTAAATTTTTAATAGATTAAGCAGTTTAGCATCAGAAATATATAAACAAAAATGAAAATTTAAAAATAAGATGCTAAACATGAATTTTAAACCCTAATGATATAAGTATAAAACTAAAAACAGGAGTAAAATTAATTCTTGATCAAATTTTCTATATATTCGATTTACTTTAACATGTAGAAATTCATCATAATCTTAACATAAATACAAAATTACAAACATGATAAAAAGAAAAATAAAAGGCACCAGTTTCTGAATTTCAAGTTTAAGATCTAAGCTAGCAAGATTTTCTACTTTATAACATATATGAAATTATGTTAAGTTCTAAACTAACTAAATCATAGTACTAAACACAAAATAATAGTTACTACCCTAAAATGTAAAAATAAAATACTAAATACCACAAACATCATAATAACAATAAAACATAAAAGTCCAAAACACAACATAGTCCAAAACAACACACAGATGCAAATGTAGCAAGCCTAGATCATATAAGTCATATCATATTACAATCATAAAATAAATCTCTCAGCTCTACTCTTCATCCTCAGAATCACCGCTATACCACTTTTTTGCAGGCTCATAATCAGGATATCGAGGATATGGAGGTAATTGCACTCATGGTTCACCTCTAATCAGGCTCTCCAAAAATGAGTGGAATTTCTCTTCATAATCACTTTTCCTTCTATTATAAATATTAGTATGATTTGCAAAATGCTCTAAATTTTTTACCTTATCAGCAATAAAATTGATATTATTCATCATCTTCTTCAATAACTCATCCCGAGTCTTAGTAGACTCACCTCTAGATGTAGAAGCACGTGAATTAGATGTTCTAGATGAAGAAGTAGCAGAGGTAGTTGCAGCAGACGTCTCCATTCCATAGCTCTTGGAAAATCCTCCTCTCCAGAAAAAAATCAAATGCTCAGAATAAGTCTTCACATTCACCTTCGTGATGGGCTTTAGAGGTAACAGAACTTCCTCCAAACTATGATATTTAAACCCAGCTTGCTCGCACAAAGAAAAGATCAAGGAAGAAAATCCCAAACCTATAGTTGTAACAACTGTAGAAGAACTGATGATAGTTTGACAGATCAAAGCTCCAATGTTGATTAGCTTTCCCTCTTGAATACAATAGTTCAACATCGTTCTTTCTCTAGTCACTTCACTGAGATGATTGGTCGGAAGCAGACGAGCAGAAATGAAATAGTGCCCGACCTTTGAAGGTGCACATAACTTTGAAGTTGGGAAATTTACTCTCCTCTCGTAATCTTCCAAAGTCCTCTCCTAATAGTCAATTATGAAATAATCTCTTCTAACTCCGTCTCAGTAGGACTATAATTTACATAAAAACATAAAGCATTCGGTGGTAAATGGTAAAATAAGTTGATTACCTCTGGCAAAAAAAGTACCAACTTTCCTCAAACCATAACTCGATATTCAGGGAGATTTGGATAGAACTCCCTCACAACAGAAATCACTGCGACAGCAGAAAAACAACAGAATTGTTCCCACTATCGACGAACAATTAAATCTTCCACATCTCCACTCGGATTTCTAAAACATCGCTCCAGAATCAATTTTTGTGACTGTAGAGCATCACTGTATTTATCTTAAGTCTTTGAACTAACAAATTTGTTCGAATCAAACAGGTTTTTTCCTCTATTCCTCTTCTTTCTTGGTGTCATTCTACAAATTTTATATATTCCAAAAATAACTTCAAAAATTAAGTTTAAATCACTAAACTAAACTTCCAAATGCACAAAATAAACTTCCCAAGCAATTTCCATAAATTTTTCCTCATTTTTCACCATGAATAGTTAATTTTCAAATTTGTCCAAATGTGCTCAACATACATGGTGAAAATCCAAAATTTTTGCATAGAAGTAAAGCTCTTACCTTAAGGAATCTGACTCTAGCAAATTTTTCTTGATTACACCAAGAAATATCCACTTAATGGTGTTCCCTAGCTCTTAAAAATCACAATTTTGAGAGGTAGAAGATGACGAGAGGCATTAAAAATTATGTTTTCGGACCAAATTTTCACTTTTAACCGTTTGTGAACCAGCTTTCGTGAACCGATGCTTTAGCATGGGTAAGTGGCGCTTAGGCACCTGCCTCTCGGGTTAGTGATACCGATTTTTTTGTATATGTAAGGATTTATGAAGTCGACACCACTACTTGAAGATTTTAATCCCCGACAACGACACCAAAAACTTGATCCCGATTTTTTGTATATGAAAGGATTTATGAAGTTGACACCACTACTTGAAGATTTTAATCCCCAGCAATGACGCCAAAAACTTGATCCTGATTTTTTGTATATGAAAGGATTTATGAAGTTGACACCACTACTTGTAAGTTTTAATCCTCGGCAAAGGCGCCAAAAACTTCATCCCTGAATACTTAATGCTTATGCACAACATAGTAATAGTTTTGATGGTATTTTGCACTTATATTTCCTTATTTTGTAACAAAACAAAAAACTTGATCCTGAAGAAAAATAAGAATTTAACTTTTTTTTTATTATTTATATATATTTATATTGGGATACTACGCAAGTATATATATCGTTATCAAATAATATAAGACTTTTTGATTAAGACCTAAATAACCGAACCCACAGAGAAAGATTATGTAATATGCACTTTTTAGAAAGTTTTTCTATTTTTAAAAAGATAATTACTTAAACTTTGAACCCACAGGGAAGATTATGCAATATGCACTTTTTAGAAAGTTTTTCTATTTTTTAAAAAGATAATTACTTAAACTAAAAATGAGATTATGCAATATACACTTTTTAGAAAGTTTTTCTATTTTTAAAAAGATAATTACTTAAACTAAAAATAATTTATGCAGGAATTTAAAATGTAAATATTTTTGGTATTTTTGATATTTTGACAAAATAGTAACAACTTAAAAGATAACTAAAGTTTTTGTAGAAGAAAAGTATTTAATACGAAAATGTTTTTCTTTTTATCATGAATCAGTAATAAGTATAAAAAATCTATTGTGGAAGTATGCAAATTGTGTTGTGCCAAATAGGAGCAATAATAGTCTTTACCCTTACTAGAGATGCAATAAAGAACATTGGCTAATTTAAAGTTTGAATAGTTTCGAAGACCGGCTAGGTAGGGAAGATACTAGCTCTCACTCTAGAGTTCCCTCAATTCCCTCCACATGGGGGCTAACATTCTTGTATCAGAACCTAAAATAATAAACCAAGTTGGGGGCTTTAACCTGTCACTTTAAATTCCTCTAACTCTACACCCATCAATGAATATTTTCCTATTTATTTGCACTCAATAATATGAACAACATTCTCATTCATACAAC
>JXCR01056938.1:69745-111710 GCA_002079205.1 Phalaenopsis hybrid cultivar | reverse complement strand
AATTTTGAACTTTAATCAATTTGGTCATGTTGGGCTAGGCTTGGGTCTAGCTTGGGTTAGCCTTGGGCTAGGTCAAAATTTATTGTTATAAATGGTCAATAGGGACCTCATGAAGAGTTTTGAACATGAATTGAATGCCAATTTGGAGGTTAAGGCAATCAATTGGGTGAAATTTTGGGACTTAGCCAATTTATAAATTTGGGAATTTTGGATTTAGGCCAAAATCAAATGGATTTGAGACTTCACCAAGGCCAACTGACATGAATTGGATGCCAATTTTGAGGTTAAGGCAATCAATTGGGTGAAATTTGGGGATTTAGTCAATTTGGGGCTAAATTTGGAATGGATTTAGGCCAAAATCAAATAGATTTGAGGCTTCACCAAGGCCAATTGATGGTTGATTTTTATGTGTAGGAATGTTGCAAAGATTTTTCAACATTAATTGAGGCCAATTGACTAGGCTATGAGTTCAATTGGGTGAGATTAAGTCATATGGTTAAAATTGGGGTTTTGACCCAAATCAAAATTGGGCTCAAATCATGGACCAATTGAGCTTGGATTTGGTTTAGTTTGGTCATATCAAAAGTGAGTTTGAGTTTAGGATTGTAATTGGGGTGAATTAAGATTTTTAGTTTGTGGGGAAATTTGGGTCTTTAAAGGGCAATTTGGGGATTTTGGTTAAAGATGGTCAAATTGGCGGTATTTTGGTAATTAGTGGGTGTCTTGGGGGTAAAAGGCCAAGATGAGTATTTTAGGTAATCATCACCAATAAGCCATGGACCAAAGGAAACCCCATTTTGGGTCCTCTACATAGTGGTCCTAGCCAAACCATAGCCCTAGGGTTAGTAGGTTTAGGGGACCATCTACATGAGTGTCCCAAAAGGTCAAGGGATCTAGACTAGAAATTTAAGTTCAGAGTTGTGAGTGATTGTGAGTGTAGATGACTGTAGTGAGTGCCTTAGCCCAAAACAACACCCAGGGTTAACCCTAAGATCCAGCAATCCTAACGGTGACTCATCGTGAGTTTCCCCACAGTGACCCCTCCTACTAAGTATTTAGAGGTTAGAACCAAAATGTGGAACTTCAAGTTGAGTGAAGGAGAGGGTAGAATTTCTAATGGTGAGGGTTCCAAGTCTATTTTTCTAAGAATAGTCTGTAGGAGTTTGGAATTTCTAATGGTGAGGGTTCCATGTCTAGTTTTCTAAGAATAGTCAATAGAAAATTGTAGAATTTCTAATGGTGAGAGTTCCTTGTCTAGTTTTCTAAGAATAGTCAATAAGAAAATAAGTGTAGAGTTTCTGATGGTGAGGGTTCCTTGTTTAGTTTTCTAAGAATAGTCAATAGAAAAGTCAATGGCTAGACCTTAGGCTACTAAAGAGGAAAAACTAAACCTCAACCAAAAATGAGGTCAACACTTAGTCTTAAATATAAACATGGTATTTTCAATTTTATTGATTTTCTCTGATATCCATTCAATACTAATAGCTGAAAAACTATTATACATCTCTCGTGCACTTTGCTAATGAATTTCTTCTTCATGATATCTTCTTTGTTCTTCAAATCCATCTCCCATGAAGACATCATCTTAAAATCTCTCTCTTTTAGGCTTTAGGGCTAGAAAAAATTTAGGGTGAAATTGCTTCACTAAACCATTTTATTTAAAGGCCTAAATTCTTCCAATAACTATTAGACATGTTTAGAAACTACCAATAAAGGTTTATGCAAACTTCTAGGTACTTTTCCCTTCTAGAATATTAATTTTGCACATGTTTTTAAACTGTTGCGCTTAAGTGCCAATGCACATTTTTGTACTAGTCAACTTAACGTCCAAATTCTCATTTTAACATGTCTAGATCACTAAATAAATTCTTAAAATCAATACTAACACATAATAGTCTCAAAAATACTACCCTAACTTTCTTAATCACACATAAAACATCAATAAAAATAAAAACACATTGATACTTAAGGGTTGGCTCCCACAAAGCTCTTTGTTTACGTAATCAGCCCAACGTAACTAGTGCTTACTTTGGTTGACCCAACATCATTCCATCATTGAACATTTGTTGATCCTCTATGTAATAAGGTTTTAGTCTATGTCCATTCACTTTAAAGATTTTCTCAGATTTAGGATCTTTAATATTCACACCTCCATAAGGATAAACTTTAATCACAATAAATTGGCCCATCCACCTAGACTTAAGTTTCCCTGAAAATAATCTTAACCTTGAATTATATAGTAAAACTTGTTGCCCTGACTAAAAATTTTTAGTAAGATTCTTTCGATCATGCCACATTTTCATCTTTTTTTTGTAAATTTTGGCACTTTCATAAGACTCGATCCTTATCTCTTCAAGCTCATTTAATTTTAACAATCTTTTCTCACCAGCATCTTTCAAATTATAATTAAAAAGGTTAATCACCCAATATGCCTTATGCTCATGTTCAACTGGTAAGTGATAAGCTTTTCCAAATATTAGCCTATGTGGGGACATTCTTATAGGAGTTCTATACGCAGCCATATAAGCCCACAAAGCAAAGTCAAGTTTGACTGACTAATCCATTTTTGTTGGATTCACAGTTTTTTCCATAATTCTTTTATAGTTTGACTGACCAATCCATTTTTTTTGGATTCACAAATTTTTTCATAATTCTTTTAATTTCCCGATTGGATAATTCAGCCAAACCACTTGTCTGAGGATGATAAGCAGTAGCAATCCTATGATTTATATGATATTTCCTTAATAACTTCTCTATTATGGCATTTCTAAAAAGACTTCCCTCATTAGTGAAGATAACTTTTAGCATCCCAAATCTAAAAAAAAAATTCATTTTTAGAAATTTTGCAACACTTTGAGCATCACATCGAGGTAAAGCAATAGCTTCTATAAATTTGGATACATAGTCCACCACTAATAGAATATATAAATTTCCGAAAAATGGAATAAATGGTCCCATGAAATCTAATCCCCAAACATCAAATATTTTAACTTCTAGCATATAATTGGGGGTCATCTCATTTATCTTAGCCCAAACCTCAAATATTTCAACTTCTAGCATATAATTGAGGGGCATCTCATTTCTTCTAGAAGGATATTGCAACTCTTTGATCTTAACACAAGTTTTGATATAAGCATTAACATCTCTAAAAATTGTAGGCCAATAAAATCCAGATTGTAAAATTTTGTATTATAAGCATTAACATCTCTAAAAATTGTAGGCCAATAAAATCCAGATTGTAAAATTTTGTATATTTTTTTATCAACACCAAAATGTCCCACAAAATCAGAACTATGACATTTTTGGATAATCTCATAAGTTTCTTCTAATGGTATACATCTTCGAATAACTAAATCATTTCCTTGTTTATATAAAAATGGGTCATCCCAAAAAAAAGTCTTAGCTTCAGAAATAAATTTCCTCTTCTGTTGGTATGTCATTTCATAGGTTATAATATAACTAACAATAAGGTTCACAATGTCGGCATATCACGGAACATGCTACTTATTAATAGTGAAAAATTTTTCATTTGAAAAATGTTCATTAATTTCATTTTTAAAACATAGTAGTTTTTCTAATTCAAGACAGAACAAATAATCAGCAATTTGATTTTCAATCCCCTTCCAATCTACTATTGAAAAATCAAATTCTTGTAAAAGAAGAATCCATCTTATCAATCTAGGTTTAGCATCCTTCTTTTTCATTAAATACTTAATAGCATAATGATCTGTATGCACTATACAATGAGTTCTAATTAAATATGATCTAAATTTATCAAAAGCATATAATATTTTTAATATCTCTTTTTCAGTTGATCAAATATGATCTAAATTTATCAAAGGCATATACTATTGCTAATAACTCTTTTTCAATTATTTTAATTTGAGTTTCATTAAGAGTTTTACTAGCATATTAAATTACTTTGAAAATTTTATCATATATTTGTCCTAAAACAACTCCAATAGCATAATCACTAGCATCAAACATTAATTCAAAAGGTTTTTCCCAGTTTGATGAAACTATAATTGATGTAGTGATTAATTTTTATGTTAATAATTTAAAAGCTTTTAGGCATTCCTCATAAAAGTTAAATATTGCATCTTTCTCCAGTAAATGACATAATTAGAAAAGTCTTTAATATATCACCTGTAGAATCCAACATGTCCTAAAAAACTCCTAATTTCCCTTACATTTACTGGATAAGGCAAATTAGCGATCACTTGGATTTTAGCAGGATCTGCTTCCATACCATTTTCTGATATTTTATGACCTAATACAATTCCTCCTACTACCATAAATTAGCATTTTTCCCAATTAAGGACTAAATTTATTTCTTCACAGTGCTTAAGAACTTTAGATAAATGTTATAGACATTAGTCAAATGAACTCTCAAACACTAAAAAGTCATCCATAAACACTTCAATTCCTTTTTTAATTAAATCACAAAAAATTGACATCATACATCTTTAAAATGTAGCAAAAGTACCATAATGACTGGTAAACAATGTTTTCTCTTGATCCTCAGGAGATATTTGAATTTGGTGATAACTATTGAATCCATCTAGAAAACAAAAGTATTTATGCCCAGCTAGTCTATCCAGCATTTGATCTAAAAAGGGTAATGGAAAATGATCTTTCCTAGAGGCAAGATTTAATTTTCTATAATCAATATATATTCAACACCTTGTAACTTGTCTAGTAGGTATTAACTCATTATGTTCATTTACAGTTACAGTTACTCCTCCTTTATTAGGAATGAATTGGACTAACCCATGCACTACCTGAAATTGGGTACATAATTCCAGCATCTAACCACTTTAAAATTTCTTTCTTAACAACTTCTTTCATAACTGGATTTAGTCTCTTTTGCGGATCAGCCCTGGGTTTGCAGTTCTCTTCCATATGAATTATATGCTTACAAATTGAAGGACTGATTCCTTTAATATCAACAATTGTCCATCCAAAGGCTTTTTTAAAAAATTTTCGGATTTTCAGCAACCTTTCTTCTTCTTCCATTATTAATTTTGAGGAAATTATAACACATAAAGTAAAGAAATCTCCTAAAAGGCATATTTTGAATGATCAGAGAAGTTACTTCAACTCTAGTTCTGGAGGATTTTCAATAGATGAACAAAATGATTTATCATTGTCTATCATGTTCAAAACTTCAAATCTTTCTCGAACATAGTTTGAATCTTCCTTAAAAAGACTTTCACATTGATCTAATTCTACTTCTTGCTCGTGTTCCAAATATTTTTCTTCAAATTTTTCTTCATAAGTAGTCTTAAAATGACATTCAGTTAGATATCTTATAATACCCATTCTAAAACATTCATCATCTTTACCTTTTGATGGGTATTTTATTAATCTTGAAATATTAAAAGTAAAAGTTTGATCATTGACGCACATTGTTTATTCTCCTTTCTGCACATCTATCATTGCCCTTCCTTTGGCTGGGAAAGGACTCCAAAAAATGATAGGTATCTCTTTATCTTCCTTCATATCTAGCATAATGAAATCAACAAGAAAGTTAAATTGATCCACTTTCAATAGGACATCTTCTATAACTCCTTTAGGGTATGTTATCGAACGATTTGCTAACTGCAGAGTTATAGTAGTAAGGGTTATTTCTCCTAATCCTAATCTTTTAAATAATGATAATGGTATAAGGTAAACGCTTGAACCTAAATCACATAGAGCATTCCCATAAAATATGTCTCATATTGCACATGAAATTGTAATGCTATCAGGATCTTTAAGGTTTTCATGAAGCTTCTTTTGAATTATCGCATTGCACTCCTCACTAAGTGCAATAGTCTCATTATCTTCAAACCTCCTTTATTTGTTGAGAATATCCTTCATAAACTTTACATAGCTTGACATTTGTTCTAAAGCTTCAGCAAATGGAATAATAATTGTAAGCTTCTTAAATATTTTCAGAAATTTTGAAAATTGCTTTTTCGACTTCTGCTGTAAAGTCTCTGAGGACATGGAGGTGGTGGTTTTTCCAAATCAATTTTCAGCAAAGAAATAGGTCTCTCAGAATCTTTTGGATCATCCTCTTTTGATTCTTCAATTTGTTCTCTCTCTACTTCAATTTCTTTTTGAACCCAACCTTCCAACTCTCTTTCGCTTTTCAGTTGAACTGCTTTTACTTGTTCTTTATTCTGGTTATATTGATTTGATTCAATATTACTATAAAGTGTTCTTTGGGATTCATTACTTAATGAATTTGCTATTTTCCCAAGTTGATTCTCGATATTTCTAATTATAGCTCCTTGACTTTTTAATTGATTTCCCATTTGTAACACCACATCTGCTATAGACAACTTCTTCTCCTTAAACTGTGTATTACTGTTGAAACCTAGAGGATAAGTAGATCTGTTATTATTATTCCCTTGGTTGTTCCCCTATTGTTGATTATTACCACCCAAATTGTTATTCCAGCTAAAGTTGGGATGGTTCTTCCAATCCCATTGCTGATTATTACTACCCGAATTGTTATTCCAATTAAAGTTGGGATGGTTCTTCCAACCTACCACCCGAATTGTTATTCCAGTTAAAGTTGGGATGGTTCTTCCAAACTGGGTTATAATAATTTGGTTATTTTGCTTATTATTTATGACATTCAAAGTTTCTAATGATGCTTGAGAATCTACCATTTAACCTAATTAATTCTCTTCAATCAATGAAATTGGTTGAGAAAAATTAATTCTAAATTAATCCAACTTCCTTGAAATTGCAAAAACTTGATTTGCTAACATGGTAAACACATCAGTTTCATGAATATTGGCTACCTTCTTAAGACCCTCTCAGAAGGCCATTGAAAATTGTTAGTAGTCATTTCTTCAGTTAAAGTATAAGAGTCATAAAATGGTTTAAACATCAATGAACCACCACCAGCGGTATCGAAATTGATCTAAGAGATCCAACTAATCCATTATTAAGATTGAATTATTAACCAATCTGGTATAACATGGTGTGGACACTTTCTTAAGAGTTCTTTAAATCTTTCCCATGCTTCATAAATAAATTCCTCTTCAAACTAATTAAAAGATGTAATATCATTTCTAAGTTTCACAGTTTTTTATGGTGGAAAAAATTTAGCAAGAAATTTTTGTGCTAAATCACCCCAAGTTATGATAGATCCAGGTGCTAATGAATTCACCACATTTTAGCTTTATCCCTCAGAGAAAAAAGAAATAACTTAAGTCTTGTGGCATCATCTGATACACCATTGTATTTAAATCTAGCGAACAATTCTAGAAGATTGGCAAGATGTAAATTTGGATCTGCAGTTAGTGATCCCCCAAACTAATTAATTGATATCATTTGGATAATAGCAGGTTTAAGCTCAAATGAATTAGCCACTACAGTAGATTTTTGAATACTACAATATGTTTAAGCTCAAATGAATTAGCCACTACAGTAGGTTTTTGAATACTACAATGAAGTTCATCAACAGTAGAGTTGGCATAATCTCTTAAAGGTCTAAACTCTTGATGACTTTTAGTATTTTGGTTATTTTGGTCTACCATTTCTATAATTTTTTTGAATTTTTCTAAATTTATAATTTTTTTAGTTTTTCTGTTTTTTTAATAAGTCTTTCTTATTCAGAATCGTACTGCACTAGTCCTTCAGAACCTGAACTATGCTTACACTAACATATAATAAGATAAACAAAAAAAAGATAATATAACTTAAAGTTTAAATTAGACTTTATAAAAATAGAAATTATAATTTCGATTCCACGGCAACGGCGCCAAAAAATTGATCCCTCTTGTACTGCTAATATGCAAAATACAACAATAACTTAGATTACATTTCACTTATATTTCCTTACTTTGCAATAAAACCAAAACTTGATCCTAAAAAAAATAAGAATTTAACTTTAAATTTATATGTATTGGGATACTATGCTAGTATACATATCGTTATAAAGTAATATAAGACTTTTTCATTATGACCTCAATATCGAACCCACAGAGAATTTTTACAATATGCACTTTTAAGAAAATTTCTATTTTTAAAAACAATTACTTAAACTGAATATATTTTACAGTAATAAAAATTCAAATATTTTGGTATTTTTGATATTTTGACAAAACAGTAACAACTTAAAAAGATAACTAGAGGTTTGTAGAAGAAAAGCACTTAATAAAAAAATATCTTTCTTCTTACCAAGAATCATTAATAAGTATAAGAATTCTATTGTGGAAGTATGCAAATAATTTTGTGCCAAATATGAGCAATAAAATTCTTTACCCTTACTAGAGTTGCTATAAAAAAACATTGGCAAATTTATAGTTTGAGTAGTTCTGAAGACTGGCTAGGCAGGGAAGATACTAGTTCTCACTCTAGAGTTCCCTTGATTCCCTCCACCTTGGGGCTAACATCTCGTATTAAAAATTAAAATAATAAATTAAGTTGGGGGCTTTAACCTTTCACTTTATAGTCCTCTAACTCTACACTCTTCAATGAATATTTCATTATTTATTTGCACTCAATCATATGAACTATATTCTCATTCATACAAATTCATGTGATTCCTTATAATTGTTCACTGAGACAATTCTAGCCTGTTTCCTATATGTTCTCACAACAAATTTTAAGATCTAGATTGGCTAAATCAAGAAGTAAATGAAGTGCATGAATTTAAATCATCACAACTTCTTCCAACATTAAAGATCAATACTCTCTACAATTTCCATCCAAAACTTAATTACTTATCATTTTAAGAAGAGAGATAAAGGAAACAACTCAAAATTCATGGAGAAAAGAAAACCACGCTTGAGTTTAAAATTAGAAATTAAACCGACAACAAGTCTCAATTAAAACCAAAAGTAGTCTCAAAGAAAAAAAGATAAAAACTTATCTGAAGTTCTCTGCCAAACTCTTGAAGTTCCTTAGAATCTCTTCTCTTTACAACCACTCAAAATAGACTAACAAAAAGGATAAAATAAAAGTAAAAGTTGTGCTTAAAAATCTCTCCAACTAACTCCACAATTTGATGAACTTTCAAAACTTTTCAAGTATTTTAAGGACTCTTTTCAAATTCCTCTCTTCTTTCTTTTATAGTTTTCTAAAATGTGCCCTGGAAACTCTTCAAAATATGTCTAGATTCGATGTATGCATCCCTTGATGATAATTTTCATCAATGGTGGTTATAACCACCAATTAAGCCAATGGGTGCTTTAAAAACCTCTTAAAAATTTGCAAAAACCAACTTTAATCATCTAGTAACTGCCACTGGCGCTTAAGCGCAAGACCTCTAGCGCTTAGGCGCTGCCTTCTCTGTTTAATTGACGCTTAAGAGTCGGATTTGGCACTTAGGTGCCAAAACTCATTTGCATATTTTTCACCTTTTTGCTCCAAATTTGATCATTTTTTGCTCCTTTAAGCATTTTTCATCTTTTTTACATGTATCTGTAAGAAAAACACAAAAATATTTTCCATTAAAGCATAATATCTCAAAAATAGGTATACAAATGTGTCTAAAAACACTATATTTTAGGTGTATCAAAAACCGACATTAGGTTCTATTTAGAGTAGAAATTGATCAGTAAAGACCCCCTCGCAACCTTCAACCTTGTTCCACTCTCTTCCATGCTATTCCACATTCCCTATAAGCCACTTAGAGTCCATTACTCATTTATTTTCCATATAGGTTAGAGTTTTTGTGGTGAGTTTAAAGGTGAATTCTTCTCTAAGAGTGTTGTAGAGGGTGAGAAGTGAGAGATTTCTTCTTCCAATATTTTCTAAGAGAGTTTACAAGGGATTTGCTTTGAGAGAGAGCTTCAGATAAGTGTTGTTTGTTTACTATTATTGTATAATCTTTCTTTTATAAATGAAATTTGTGTTTGGTTGTATCTTTCTTATAAAGTCTGAGTAGTTTCCTTTATCTCTCTCCCTACTCTGAGATATGGTGAAATGAAGTGATAATTTGGATGTACCAATATTAAAATATAAAATAAATTATGATGGCTTTTCAACTCCATTCCTAATTTTTTTTTTGATCTGGCTAATTGAATTGTTATAATATATTGTGAAACATATGATCCGAGAAGTGGAGTATAAGCTCTACAATAGAGTTAGAATCTCATTTAATTTCAAGGAGTATTTTGTTCATGGAATTAAGTGCAAATAAATATGGAAATATACATTATTTGGTGTAGAATTGGAGATTTCAGGGTGAAAAATTGAAAACCCCAATTCAGTTTTAGTGTTTAAGAACTAGAATGAGCATTAGCCTTCAAAGAAAGGGAAGTGGGAGAGGGTCAGTATCCTCCTAGCCTAGCCACAAATTTAGGGACTGAACCTGAGATTAGCAAATGATTTTCTATAACACTGAATCTGGGTAGACAATTAAAATTGCTCCTATTTGGCACAATACATATTTAAACAATTTTTCTCATCTCATTTTACCAAAAACTCATTGTAGTGGGAAAGATGCTTTTTCATATTTGAAAACTTCATCACATTAACATATTTTAGTAGTTACTGTTTTAAACTTTGCATTTAAATTTTGCTAGTAGTTAATAATTTAGTTCTGATAGTATTTCAAACATTCAAAATTAGTGATAGTAATTTTTTTTTTATTTCTATGAATATTCTAGTTAATTTATAATTTCAAATTTTAAACCTTCCCCGTGGGATCGATATTTGGGGCTTAAATAGAAAGACTTATATTACTTGATAATGATACATATATTTTCATAGAATCCCAACATTAAGTGCTTAATATTCATATTCATAAAATATCACATCAAGTTTTTGGCACCGTTGTAAAGTGGAGTCAACTTTATAAATTTTACACAACAAAATTTTTGGGGGTCAAGTTTTTTGCGCCATTGCTTGGGAATGTAATGTAAATTCAATAGATTTGGTAAAATTAGGAAATTTAGAGANCCAACAACCTCTCTGGACTCAGCTATCAACACCCCTATTCATCTTTGCTGGAAAAATCATCTTTGGAATAGATACATGCTGGCTTCTATGGTGAATCCTGGACAAGTATTTAAAATTCTTAAGGTCCCAATTAATCTTTTGAAACCAAATAGAATTGTGACTAAAAATCCTCCTCATACTTCTTTTACCAACTTTGCATACTCCCAATTAAACAATTGGCACAATAAGGATTGGGGTAATGCCATGTGGGCGAAATACCTCAGCCCCTCTATGTCCTTCTTCACCTGGAAATGTTTTCATAACATTATTCCCACTGATGATATACTCAAACTCAAGGGTCTGAAAGGACCTTCAAGGTGTACTTTCTGTTGCCAACAGTAGGAATCCCTAAATCATGTGTTTTTCTCTTGTCCTTTTGCTCAAGGGGTTTGGACACAAGTAGCTGCTAATCTTATTTTCCCTTCCCATTTACTGAATTTTGGAAACTTCCTTGACTGCTGGAAAGTTTGGAAAGGGAACCATGCTGAAATGATCCCCTTTATTACTACATGGTTCATTTTGATGGCAAGGAATATAAGTAAATATGAGGGGAAAATCCAAAGTGCAACACAAATTGCTACCAACTGCTTGGCATATACTAATAAGATAATCAATCTCATGGGGTATAAGATTAAAACTCCTCGGTGTTCCCAAATCCTCAATACCCAATTTTTTGCTGCCAGACCAAAATTTCAGCTGTTCCATTGGAGGAAACCTTCTTATCCTTGGATCAAAATCAACATTGATGGGAGTTATAGAAGACACACTGCTGGAATTGGAGGGATTTTCAAAAATAATGCTAGGGATTGCCTACTCTGTTTCCAATCTCCTACTGATGATCTAAATGCTTTGCAGGCTAAAGCCTTAGTTGTGGTATGGGCCCTTCAAACAGCTGTTGTTATGGGATGGAACCAACTAATCGTGGAAATGGACTCATTATGGCTATTCCAGCTTTTAAAAGATAACATCTCACAACCTTGGTTTCTTCTACATGCTGTTAAGCAAATCACTCACATGAAGTTGACTCATAACCTTTCGATTATCTAGAAGCATATTTTTAGGGAGGGTAACAGATGTGTTAATTGGATTGCACATCAAGGTGTTTTGTCTATGTTGCCAAAGGTATTTACTACCCCTCTTGTGGAGCTGGCTTGGTTGGTTATGGCAGATCTCTCTGATCTGCCTTATATTAGAAGTGGGATGTCCACTCATGTTTCTTCTAACCATCATGTCTAGGGAGGGCTTATTTCCTTAAGTCCTTACTTTTTTGTTATTTTTCATTTCCTTCTTCTTTTGAGCCCCATTATTTGGGGATAGGTTTTTTTGATAGGTTACATTGGTATTTTATTTTCTCTTGGGAGGCCATGCCCCCTTTTAGGTGATCCTTGGTTTGTCTGTGAACCAAGCCCCATATAGCTTTGTAACTTTATTTCAGTTTAACATGTAGGGAGTCTCTGTCACTCCTTTTTTTTTAAAAAAAATATATATATGTTCTTCATGGCGGCGGCTACTCTCCTAGCTCTGCTAGGGTTTCTGTCTCAATGGTGATGTTTTGTATCTCCCTGCTCTTCCCTGACAGTGTTTTTGGCTTTCCCCATCTTTCTTCTGTTTCCTGTTGGTGTTACACTGGTTTGGAGGTTTCTTATCTGCTGCTATTTTTTTCTTGAGCTCTTGAGTTAGTATTTTATTGCTGGAAGCTTTCTCTATTTGTCTCCCTATGTTAGCTGTTGTTGATATCAATGGCTTCCCCTATTCCCATCGATTTAGAAACTAACATCCAATGGTCTAAAGCCACCTTCGCTGATGTGGTGGAGAAGGGTTTTGAAACTTTGCAAAATGTTGAGAACCTAGTGTTCCCTCAAGCTTACCATAATACTTCTTTTGGAAAAGGAGATTGCCCCTTTGTGAAATCTTTATGCAGAAAGGGAGGAAAAGTTGTTGTTGTTCTCTCTGACCAGGAAATCTGCTCTTTGGCTGAGGCTCGAAAATTCACCCTGGTGGGTAAATTTCAGTTGGGCCATCAAAAAATGGATGAAATTAGGTAGTATTTTGATGATTTGAAATTGATTTGTGCTTGGAAGGTTGGTTTGATGGATGGAAGGCATATAATGATTCAGTTAGCAAAGGAAGAGGATTATGCAAGGCTTTTTGCTAAACAAGTTCTATTTTTGGATGGTATTTCTATGAAATTGCTTAAATGGACTATTGATTTTGATCCTTCAAAGGAATCCCTAAAAGTTCCCATTCGATTCAACCTCCCTGGGCTGAAGCTACATTTGTTCAACCACCAAGTACTGTTGACTATTGGCACTGCCCTTGGAAAACCCATGAAGCTCGGTGCTCCCACATTTAACCTCTCAAGACCTTCTGTGGCTATAATCCTGGTGGAATGGGATATCACTCAACCTGAAATAGATAAAATATAGTTGGGCACTACTAACAATGGTTATTGGCAGAAAATTGTTATGGAGCAAAGGCCATTTTATTGACATAATTGCTAGATGTTTAGACACACTGACAACAAATGTTTCAGACTGCATCCCAAGAAAAAGAATTCAGTCTCTGGACACTCTCCTTTCCCTACACAACAACTTACTTCACTACATTTGGACCTTGCTTCTCCCACAAAAAACTTGGCCCACCTACACTTGATTGCCCACCGATGGTGGAAATCCAATCTGAGGCCCCTCTTGAAGGAACCCTTGATTTGCCTCCCCCCTCCCCCCCTTGCCCCTTCCCAGCCTAAGGATCTCAATCCTCAAGCTAATTCAAATTGCTTCATTCTTATTCCCAAATTTGGTGTTGTCTTTCCTGTTGTAAGCTCTTCTGAACCTTCTACTAACTTGATCCCTTTGCCCCTCCTACCCCTATTGATGTTTCCACATCTCCTTGTAGAGCACCTGTTGGAGTGTGTTTCTAATTTAGATCAGTTGATATGCCCAAATTCTTAATTTTGACTCCTACTAATAGGGACCACACTGATCTTCCTATACTGCAGTCAACTACTATCAATGTCTTAGAGGATAATGTGGTTCAACAATTGAACTTAGACCTGGAGGAAGAATGGCAGATCCATCAGTCCAGAAAGAAAAAGAAGCCGCTACATGAGCTGAAGTAAAATGATGCTACTTCTGGAGAACTCATGTCCAAAAGTTTGGAATCTCTTCCAAGAACAAGGGGGAGAGGAAAAATGATCAATGATTAACCTCCTTTGCTGGAATGTTAGGGGATTGGCACATCCTAGGTCCCTTAGTAGATTACTGCACTTAAATAGGATGAAAAAACTCTGGTGTATTGCTCTTCTCGAACCCATGGTCTCTAAGCACCAAGATAGAATCATTAAAAAACTTCATGGATTTCACTTTTCCTCTACTTGCAATAATAATATTAGGCTTCTCTGTAGGAAAGAAGTCAATTGGCATATTATCTTAGACCACCCTAAGTTTCTGTATTTATCACTTTCTCTGGTAGGCCACTTTGCTCATGCAACTTTTGTTTATGCCAATAGTTCTTCTACTGGGAGAGTAGAACTCTAGAAGGAACTTCTTAATCTGAGCCTAAATATCTCCTCAAAATGGCTGGTTTGTGGGGATTTCAATTGCATGACTTCTCCTGATGAAAAAGTAGGAGGCAGACCTTTTGATATTAACAAAATGAACTTTTTCTTAGATAATATGCATATGACTAGACTCTATGATTTGGGTTTCTCTGGCCACAAATTCACTTGGAGAAGAGGTAATGTTAGGGAAAGAATAGATAAAGCTCTTACTAATGATCACTGGCTAAATGACTTTTTGCCTACAATTGTCTCCCATTTGTCCATGTCTGGTTCTTATCACAGACCCCTTCTAATCTCCATCAACAGCTCCATAAACTCCACTAAAGCAAATTTCAGATATTTAAATGTTTGTTCATTTCATCCTGATTTTATGAACCAAGTTAATTCTGTTTGGACCAGCTATCATAATAAAAACCCTTGGGTGAAATTATGGATTCTGCATAGAAGGCTTGCTGCTAAACTCAAAGCTTGGAATTGGCAGTCTTTTGGCAATTTGAATACTAGGGTGGTGGAAGCTGAGGCCATTGTGAATGATTCGGAATCCAAGCTTATTTAAAATCCTAATTTGGAAACTGATCTTTATAATGCTAATGAAAGCTTACTTAATGTTATCCATTTGCAGGAGCAGCTTCTTCATCAGAAAGCTGCACAAAATCATTTTTGTGTGGGGGACAAAAACTCTAGATATTACCATGCAATTATTAATCACAAGAAGAAATGTAATGAGATTCATAAGATAAAAAATTCACAGGGGGACTAGCTTAACACTTCCCAAGCTATTGCTGATAATGTTGTTGAACATTTCCAAAAGCTTTTCACAAAGAATGAGGTGGCTAGGACTGAAGTTAAAGGCAATCTATCTGACCATTATAGACATTATATCTCTACCTTCAAGCTTGCTGATATTCCTTCTAAAGTGGAGAATAAGATATCCTTGAATTCAAATGATATCAATAAAGCTGCAGGTCCTAATGGCTTTTCAGCTGATTTCTACAAATCAGCCTGGAATGTCATTAAATGTGAGGTTATTGATGCCGTGTAGGCATTTTTCACTGGAGTAGATCCCATTAAATATTCCACTTCTTCCACTATTGCTCTCATTCCCAAAGAGACTATTTGCAATAGATGGGATCAGTACAGACCCATAAGTCTCACTAGGGTGATATTCAAAATCAGTAGCAAGGTCCTGGTGGCCAGGCTTCAACCCCATCTGAATAGGATCATCAGCAACAATCAAACGGCCTTCATCAAAGGAAGAAGCACTTTGGACAATGTTCTTTTAGCCCAGGAATTATTCCAAGACCTGAATAAAAGATGCTGGGGGCAAAATTAATTTACAAATTTGATATTTGCAAATCTTATGACACCATTCACTGAAATTTCATTGAGGAGGTTCTACATGCTAGAGGTTTTAATATGGACTTCAAAATCTTAATCAGGAGATGGCTGAACAACAATGCCCACTCTATTATCATCAATGGAAAAACTCATGTAATCTTTACTGCCTCTAAGGGAATCAAACAAGGTGATCCTCACTCACCTACTATTTTTATTCTAGTGTTTTACTACCTTTCTCTTATTCTCAACCAAATTCCAAATATTTCACCTCATAACCTTTTCAAGCATAGCTCAGACATTGCCATCAGCCATCTATCATATGCAAATGATGTTATTCTTTTCTCAAAGGCTTCTAAACCTGCTGCTAGACAAATCCAAACGCTTCTCAATGATTTTCTAGTGTGCTTTGGACTGCAGCTGAACAAACATAAATGCAGTATTTACTTCAGCAAAGATGCTAAACATCCTTTCAGACAATGGGTTTCTGCTTTTATACGATTTCAAAGTCCTAATTCTCATCTAAAATATTTGGGGGTTCATTTGCTGAAAGTAGGACCAAACAAATCCAATTTGATGAAGTGGTTACTAAGATCCAATCTAAGCTCACAAACTGGACTAAATTTTTTCTATCAAATGAAGGAAGGATTACCCTCCTAAAACATGTTCTGTCAGCCTTTCACTCCTACATCCTCCAAATGGAAACTATGAAAAAGAGTACTCAGCAGCTTCTTGAAAAAAATTTCAACAGATTTCCTTGGTCTGGACAAAGAACTCAAAAACATTGAACCAATTGGAACTCTATTTGCAAACCAACTCACAATGAGGGTCTGGGTATCAGAAGTTTCAAGCATCTACATCAGATTAATTTTTGCAAGTTGATTCATTTTAGAGCTCAAGAGTCCCTTTGGGCTATCTTTCTTAAAGGCAAGTATTGTAGAGGTTCACATCCCTCTCTTAGTATATCTAAATTGGAAGACTCCAGAATCTGGTCCCATATGATCAAAAATATAAACAAAGCTGAGGAATATTTTATATGGGATCTTGGAGATGGGAATTTAAACTTTTGTCTTAATAACTGGATGGGGGATGGGAAGCTTGCCGATAAGATTGTTGTTCCCTTTCCAACTTCTACCAAAGTATCAGATTGCTGGAATGAAAGTTAGTGGAATCTCATTGCTTTAAACAACATACTGGATAACTCTACCATTCACAGGATTAACAGCATCCCTGTAGATACATCAAAGAAAGATAAACTCATTCCCAAGAAAGGTGTTTCTCAATATTACTACTTATATTTATTCGCAACAATCATAAGGGGAGAGCTTTTTTTGGGGGAAACCTTTTTGAAATAAATTCCTCTCCCCCTCTATGTCCTTCTGCTGTTGGAGAATCTTCTCTAAATGCCTCTCAACTAATCATATTCTAAAATTTAAGGGATCGAGAGGCCCTTCTTGTTGTATTATATGTAAAAGACATGAGGAAACTACTAATCATTTTTTTTTAATGCAGTTTGTCCAACAAATCTTGTCTACTGTTCCTAGAAATATGAAAGTTCAAACCATCAATCTCACTTGACAGAAATTCTTTTATTGCTAAAAGGAATGACTTCAATTCAATCTTCTGGTGATCCCTTGTGTAGTGGCTTGGTTCTCTTGGATGGCTAGAAATAAGGCCAAATTTGAGGAACACCTACCCCATCCCTCAAAGGTGGCAGCTAACTGTTTAGCTTTTTTGAAAAAAAATTACTTATTGGAAGGCTTTTCTTAATCTTCTTAAGACAAACTCTTTGGCTAGTCAACCTACTTTAAAGCACCATCTAGAGTATTGGCTCAAACCTTTTGCTGGTTGGCTGAATGCTAACACTGATGGAAGTTTTTATAGATCCACTACTGCCATTGGTGGTGTGTTTAAGAATTCAAATGGTGCGTGCCTCCTTCATTTCCTATCTCCTATTTTTGCTACTGATTCTCTGGAAGCTGAGGCTTTGGCCATCTTTTGGGCCATCTATATTGCATCCGAAGACAAATTTCAAAACCTCATTGTGGAGACCGATTCCAAGGTCATGATTAGCATACTCCATAATACCACACTCTGCCCCTGGCACATTGTGAAATAGAAGAATAGAATTTCCTTTAGCTCTCAGGGTATCAATCTGAATTTTCTATTTATTCATAGAGAAGGAAATAGACCTGCTCATTGGCTTGCTCATGCTGGTGCTAGGGCAGATAGACCCAACATATCTAAGGATGCCCCCCTTCTTTTCCTTCTCAAGGGAGATCTTTTTAATTTGCCTTTCTGCAGAATTTTGTAATATGTGTTTTCTTTCTTTTGTTTATATATATATATATATATATATAAATATATATATATATATAACTACATATATATAAGAGATGGAGGTGGCGGCTGGCTTGGTGGCTACTCTGCTAGGGTTCCCATGGACTGCTTAAGGTTGGTGGGATCTCCATCCTTTATTTATTTTCTATTTTCTCTCTACTGGTATTTTGTCTTCTTTCTTTGGAAGCTTTTCTTTGGTTTTTCTGCCCCCTGGACTTCTTTCAAGTGGCAGTCGGGGCACTGTTCCATTAATGTGGTGAGCTGATGACTGAACAAAGCAATGTTGATTTGGCCACTAATATTCAATGGGCAAAGGCTACCTTTGCTGATGTTGTTGGAAAAGGCTTTGACTCTATTAAAAACTTTGATGATTCGGTTTTCCCTCAAAGCTACCATGAGCTGGCTGACCCCATCATTAAACCACTGAGCAAGAAGAGTGGTAAAATGGCCATTTTTTATAATTAGGGGGATATTCAATGACTGATTGAAAAATGTAAATTTACTCTAATAGGCAAATTTCAGCTAGGTCATCCTAAAATGGAAGCTATAAGGAAGTTTCTTTAATAGAATTAAACTGAAAGGAGCTTGGAGAGTTGGCCTTGTTGATGGAAGACACATTCTTATCCATTTAACTAGAGAAGATGATTATGCTAGAATTTTCTCTAAACAAATTTTACAGATTGAGGGCAACACAATGAAGATTTTAAAGTGGTCTACTAATTTTGATCCAAGAAAGTAACTTCCTGTAGTTCTTATCTGGTTCAAGCTACCAGGTCTAAAGCTCAATGTTTTCAACCATAAAGTCTTATTTAACATTGGACAGGCCTTGGGTAAACCCCTTAAATTGGATGTTCCAACTTTTAATCTATCAACACCATCAGTGGCCAGAATCTTAATGGAAAGGGATCGAACTCTACCTGTTGTAGATGAAATTTGCCTGGGAATTGAACATAATGGGTATTGACAAAGAATCATTGCTGAACAGAAGCCTTATTATTGCTTCCACTGCTGCATGTTTGGGCACACTGACAACAAGTGTTTTAAACTACACCCTCACCTTAAGATCTCTAATCATGGGGTCCCAAAAGATGTTGTAATGAACATGGATCCCTTGGTGGAACTTGAGAGGGAAAGGGCAACTTCTGATGTGAGCCCTGATCAAATCTTTCCTGAGATTAATGCCAAAGGTCCTAAAGAAATTGTTCAGGCCACCAATGCTGCTGTGGCCTTTGAGACTGAAAATACAGAAAATAATATAACCATTGCTAGTCTTGATCATTTTGGGATTGCTTTGACTGATAATTTATCTAAGGAGGAAGCAGGCCCATCAGCAAGTCATCAAAAACCACTTGATGTACATATCATAAACAGTGAAGTTGCTGCCCATGAACCTTCTATTTCAGAGCTCCAGAACTCTCTGATGAATGTTGGGGAGATAGTTCATATGGATTTTCAAGTGGACCCCACTTTAGTTGAAGTATTACAGACTGTTTTGGTTGATGATTGGAAAACCCAAAAATCAAGAAAAAAGAAAAAGGGCAACCAGGAGTTAAACAATGTGAAGGGAGGAACATACTTACTCAAGGACAGAAATAATGATTTGGAAACCAAGGAGGCCATGGAAAGCTCTAAAAGGAGGGGTAAATCCATCTCTTTTGGATGATGAACCTTTTATATTGGAATGTTAGGGGATTGGCACATCCTAAATCCCTTAACAGACTTATTGCTTTGAATAGAATGTATAAATTTTGGCTTGTTGCTGTTTTTGAGCCTATGGTGTCCAAATATCCTCATAAAATCCTTATAAAATTCTCTGGCTTTTCTCATTTTTCTAATTTGAAAAATAAGATTTGGTTGCTCCACAAAAAGGTGGTTAAGTGTCAAATCATGTGGGATCATCCAAAATTCCTTCATATCGAATTTAACTTTGGGGGTCAGGAAGGTCTGACCACTTTTGTTTATGCTGGAAGCTCTTCAAGAGCCAAAGAGGAGCTGTGGGAGTGCATTCATACTATTAGTAATTCCTGTATTTCATTATGGCTGGTGGGTGTGGATTTCAACTCCATTTCTGCCCCTTCTGAAAATTTAGGAGGCAATCCACCTGATTCCAATTCTATGAACAACTTTAATGACAATATCAGCTTGGCTGGCTTTTTTGATATTGGTTTCAATGGACCCAAGTTTACTTGGAGGAGAGTACCTCTATGGGAAAGATTGGATAGAATTCTTGTCAACTCTATCTGGTTGAATGGACTCTTACATACCTCTGTCCAACATTTCAGCATGACAGGTTCTGACAACAGGCCCTCACTCATCACTATTTCTGCATCTTCAATCAAGCACAAAGCTAGCTTTAGATATCTCAACATGTGGTCCTCTCACATTGATTTTCTTAATCAAATTTCTTTAGGGTGGAGAGATTTTCACCACTCTAACCCTCTGATCAAGCTTTGGATGCTACAAAAGAAGATTGACAAACATTTAGCTAAGTGGAACTGGACTGTGGTGGGGGATGTTAATTTGAGAGTTAAGGAGGCTGAAAAGGAAGTGCATGATATGGAGGCTAGGCTTGAGAACAATTAAGACACTGAAATGTAGTTACTGATGGCCAATGAAAAGCTGATGAATGTTATTTGTATGCAGGAGGAATTCTATGACCAAAAGCCAGCAAAAACCAGATTTTTTGAAGGGAACAAAAACACTAAGTACTTTTATGCTTGTATCAACTATAGGAGGAGATGTAATACCTTTCACAAGATTAAGGATCCCTCAGGGCAATGGATTCAATCTGAAGACTTAATTACAACTAGTGCTATTCATTATTTTCAAACTCTTTTCACTCAACCTCTAGTCACCAGACTTCCAATCCAGCAAGATCTTTTTGATCAGAGTTATACAAGAAACCTGAACTTGGAATCTATTCCTGGAGAATTGGAAATCTGGTCAGCCCTGACATCAATTGACAACTCCAAAGTTGCTGACCCAGATCGTTTCTTTGCTGATCTCTACAAGAAAGCTTGGAAGATCATCAAAGTGGATATGATTGAGGCAGTACAAAGCTTTTTTAAAGGGATGGATCTGCCTAACTATTTTAAATGCTCTACCATTGCCTTAATCCCCAAAAACAACTCCAAGCTCTTTTTGGATCAGTTCAAGCCTATTAGTCTCACTAATGTATTGTCCAAAATTTTTAGCAAGGTTATTTCCAACAGATTGCAGCCTCACTTACCTCAGCTCATCAGTGAAAATCAATCAGCCTTTGTGCAAGGAAAAAGTATTGTTGAAAATTTTCTCTTGGCTCAAGAATTAGTCCTGGATCTGGACAAACAGTGTAGAGGAGGGAATCTTATTTTTAAACTTGACATCCAAAAGGACTATGATACCATACACTAGGGTTTCATTAAGGAGGTGCTTTCAGCTAGGGGATTCTCATAACCCTTTATTTCATTAATACTAAGGTGGCTTACTAATAATTATCATTTTGATTTCATTAATGGGAAGTCTCAAGGTTTCGTCACTGCTACTAGAGGCATCAAGCAAGGTGACCCTTTATCTCTCACAATCTTCATACTTCCTTTTGATTACTTATCTAAACTATTGAATCAGTTTATGGTCAAGGCCCCTCACTCTTTATATAGCCACATATCTAACATTGCTATTAACCACTTAGCTTTTACTGATGATGTAATTATATTTGCCAAAGCTACTAAACTTGCAGTCAAATTGCTTTTCCAAAGTTTTGAGAACTTTCAAGATAGCTTTGGAATGAAGTTTCATATATAGAAATGCCAAGTTGTATTCAGTAAAAGGGTGAAACCTAAAATCAAGCACTGTATTTCAGATTTCACTGGCTTTTGCTCTAGTTCTCTACCTCTGAAATACCTGGGTATCTTATTGCTTAAAGGGAGGACCAGGTAAGTCCAGTTTGATGATATTCTTCTCAAAGTCCAAGATAAACTCAACAGCTGGTTTAATACTTTTCTTTTCAATAGGGGAAGAATTACACTCCTAAGAAGTATATTGGCTACTCTTCCATCTTATTTATCATAAGTTTCTATTATGAAGAAATCCATCCAAACTCTCTTCAAAGAACCTTCAATAAATTCCTTTGGGAAGGCCAGAGAAAGCAAGTGCATTGGGTGGGATGGAAAAGAGTTTGTGGCAATGTTAGAGCTGGAGGTATGGGGTTTAAAAGTTTCCAGCAGATTTCCCAAATTAACTTTTGCAAACATTGGGTTATGTTTAGAGCACAGACTTCCATTTGGGCTAAATTTTTGAATGTTAAATACTGCAGATATCTGCATCCTTCTCTTGTGATTAATAGATTAGGGGATTCAATAACTTGAAAGAATATGCTGAAGATGAGAACAACAGCTGAACAACTTTTCATTTGGTATAGTGGGGATGGTAGACTCAATGTGTGGCTAGATAATTGGACTGGAAAAGGCTTTATCCCTACTCCTACTGGTTCTCATTTCAACTCCACAACACAGGTGGCTAACCTTTGGTCAGGTGGTGAATGGAACCAGCAAGCTCTTCAGAATATACTTGATAATAGATCACTCAACACTATCTTGAAGAAATACATTGACAGATCTAAGAAGGACTAACTTATTATGAAAAAGAAGGTCTCCTAGACTTTTTCAGGTTCAATTGCTAACTTCTGCTTTCCTCAACAGGAGACCCATTGGACTAAATGTGTTTGAAACATGTTTCCTTTTCTTTCCATGCCTTTTTCTTTTGGAAATTATTATGTGGCTTCATACCAAGTGATGATATTTTAAAGTTCAAAGGCTTGAGAGGCCCTTCAAGATGCTGCCTGTCTAAAAGTGAGGAGGAATCCATCCCCCATTTGTTCTTTAAATGCTCTCATGTTCAACAAGTTCGTAACACCTTGTTACCCAAACTGAAACTTAATACCATTCAGCTGTCCTGGGATGATTTTTATTTAAGTTGGAAAGACTGGCAGGACCATTCTCTCCCTCCCATCCCTTATATCATTGCTTGGTTTGTTTGGATGGCCATAAATAAGCAGAAATTTGATGAATTCCAAATGAATGCCACTGCCATTACCACTAATTGCTATAGCTATTTACAGAAATTGTACTGTCATAGGAAGCTTCCTGAAATTCTATACACAACCTTCCTCAATTATTCAAGTAAATTTCAAACTATTCTTGTTCATTGGAGATGCCCTTCTAAGGGTTGGGTCAAAGTCAATACTGATGGAAGATTCATTTCTCCTAATGCTGGTTTTGGTGGGGTTTTCAGAAATGCAAAAGGTGATTGCCTGCTTTATCTTCAGTCTCCTTCAGGGCTGATGACCCTTTGGAAGCTGAAGCCTAAGCTGTTTATTGGGCTGTGTTCTTGGCCAAAAAGTGTATCTAGAATCAATTAATGGTGGAAACTGACTCCATGAATTTAAATAACATCATTGAACGGAGAATATATGCCCCTTGGTATCTGATTCATTGGATCACTGGTATAAACACCTTGAGATTGGAGATTAAGTTGTCCCTTTCTCATACATATAGGGAAGGTAACAACCCTGCTAATTCGCTTGCTAAGGCTGGCCTCCATACTCAGATTCCCTCCATTGATACTTATACCACTCCCCATTTAGAATTATTATTTAAAGGAGATCTTGTTGATCTCCCTTTCCTTAGAGTTTTGCCACATTAAAGTTTTGGGAAGTGCCTTGTTTTTGCCTTCCTGTTTGAATCTCTTTTCATTNTATATATATATATATATATAACTACATATATTTAAGAGTATTTTTAAAAAAATTTTCTTTGCTTATTATATTTTTTTATGCAAAATATTGGATTTGAAAGTTTAGTAAATTTTGATTCAAAATTAGAATGTACTATTAGAAAAAATTAAAAACAACAAAATTAAATTAAAAATTTGAACGAAATGGCCAATAACTTAAATAATCAAATAAATGAAATTCAACAAAGAACCTTAAGTTATTATGCTAATCCTACATCAGATGAACTTCACTTAACTATTCAAAATACTGATGTTGTTGCTAATTTATTTAAGCTTAAACCTGTTATTATCCAAATGATACAAAATAATCAGT
The DNA here is from genome assembly GCA_002079205.1 of Phalaenopsis hybrid cultivar. NCBI lineage: Eukaryota > Viridiplantae > Streptophyta > Magnoliopsida > Asparagales > Orchidaceae > Phalaenopsis > Phalaenopsis hybrid cultivar. Next base: position 87,444 of record JXCR01056938.1, on the reverse strand, counting down.
TTGGAGGAACACCTCCTGGAGATCCTAACTTACATCTTGTTATTTTTCTTTAAATATGTGCTACTTTTAAATATGATGGAGTGTCTAATGATGTTGTTAGGCTTATACTTTTTCCCTTTTCATTAAGGGATAAAGCTAAAGTTTTCTTAAATTAATTAGCACCTACATCTATCAGAAGAAATTTTTAGCTAAATATTTTCCACCCTCGAAAACTGCTAAGCTTAGAAATGATATTACATCCTTTTGTCAGTTTGAAGGGGAATCCATATATGAAGAGTGGGAAAGATCTAAGGATCTCCTTAGAAAATGTCCACACCGTGCCTTACGAGATTGGTTAATAATTTAAAATTTTACAATAGATTAGTAAGATCACTTAGATCTATTATAGATGCTGCTGCAATATGATAACTAATGTCAAAACCTTTTGATGAAGCATACTCTTTAATAGAAGAAATGGCGACAGACAATTATCAATGGCCTTCCAAACGGGTAAATCCTAAGTGAGTAGCTAGTATTTATGAATCTGATGCAATATCTATTTTAGCATCTCAAATTGCTACTATATAAAAAAAGATTGATCAAATTTGAGTGAATTATTCTCAAATACCACTAGTATTAGAGGACAATTCACTAGGGCAGATAATTGATACTCAATCATCTTATGAAACTTTGAATGCTATAAGAAATAACAATCCCTATTCTAATTATTACAACCCTCGATAGAAAAATCACTATAAATTTTGTTGGAATAATTATAACAATTTGGTGAACCCCTCAGGAAATTTAAACAACCAAGGAAATCTTAATTATTGACCTTATTATCCTCCTAGATTTAACTCTAACCCTAACCCACAAGTTAAGGAAAAGAAGTTGATGATAGAAGAAGTATTGTTGAATATGGGAAATCAAATACAAAATCATGGGTATGCTATTAGAAATATTAAAAATCAATTAGGACAGATTGCTACTGCATTTAGTAACAGACCTTCAGGTAATCTTCAGAGTACTTAAGAAGTTAATCCAAAAGATAAAAATAAGGAGCAAATTAAAACCATTCAATTACGAAGTGGAAAATATGGTGAAAAAAGAATCCAAAGAGAGACTGAAGTTGATGAGGAGAAGGAAGATATTGAAAGCAACCACATTGAAATTGAACAAATACAAGTTTTTTTAGAAAAACCTCTACCTTTGTTTTCTCAACGATTGAAGTAGAAGAATAAAAATAAACAATCTACAGAATTTTGGGAAATCCTTAAAAAGTTAATGATATACATTCTTTTCTTTGAGGCTTTGGAACAACAGCCAAGTTATGTGAAATTTATGAAAGATATACTAAAAAAGAAAAGAAGTTTATAGATCATGAGATTGTTGCACTCAGTGAAGAGTGTAGCGCTATTATTCAGAAAAAAAACTTTCTAAAAAGTTAAAAGATCCTGGTAGTTTTACTATACCTTGTGCAATTGATGAAAAGTATTTTGCGAAAGCCTTATGTAAATTAGGAGCGAGTGTCAATCTTATGCCTCTATTGATTTTTAAACATTTAGATTTGGGAGAGATTTTTCCTACTACTATAACTCTTCATTTAGTTGATAGATCAACAACTTATCCTAAAGGAGTTATAGAAGATGTATTAGTAAAATTTGATAAGTTTAAATTTCTTATAGACTTATAGTATTAGATATGGAGGAAGACAAAGAGATTCCTATTATTTTACGGAGAGCACTTCTTGTAAACGAGAGAGCTGTGATAGATGTGCAAAAAGTAGAATTAGTAATGAGATTTAATGATCAATAAGTAACATTTAATATTGCAAAAGCTATGAAATATTCTGCAATAAAAATTAATAATGAATATTTTAGGATGGATGTTACTGATTATATGAGTAATGAGCTTTTTAAGGAAGTGTTTGAAGAAAAATTAAGGCAAGAAGAATATTGTGAGACTAAGAATGAAATAAAAAAAGAGAATTTAGATAATATTTAGGAAAAATTTGAAACTTTAGATTTGTTGGAAAATGATAATAAAAATCTTATTCTTTCAAGTATTAAACCACTTGAACTTAAACTGAAAGTATTATGTGCCCATTTAAAATATGTGTTTTTAGGATATTCATCTATATTGCCGGTTATTGTATCTTCTGAGTTAACAAAAATTCAAGAACAAAAATTAATAGAAATGTTGCAAAGATGTAAAAAAGCTATTGAATGGACTTTAGTAGATATTAATGGAATTAGTCCTTAAATTTTATTGCACAAAATTATATTAGATGAATAATACAAACATAAAGCTCATCCTCAGAGAAGATTAAACCCAAATAATGAAAGAAGTTGTTAAAAAAGAAATCTTAAAATGGTTAGATGCTGGAATTATATATCATATTATAGATAGTGCTTGGGTGAGTCCAATTCACTGTGTTCTAAAGATTGTGAAAAAATGAATTAATTCCAATAAGACAAGTTACTAGTTGGCAAATAGATGATAAAAAATTAAACATGTCCATCAGGAAATATCACCGTGCTTTATCCTTTCTAAACCAAATGTTGGATAGATTGGATGGAAACAAATATTAGTGCTTTTTAGATGGATATATCGGGTATCATCAAATTTCTAATTGCTCCTGAGGATCAAGATAAAAATACATTTACAAGACCTTATGGAACATTTACTTTTCGTAGAATACCTTTTAAACTATGCAAGGCACCTGCAACATTTCAGAGATGTATGATGCCAATTTTTAGTTTATTTGATTGAACATGGAATGAAAGTATTTACGGAGGATTTCTCTGTATTTATAACTTCATTTAAATTATGTTTAAATAATTTAGAAAAGTTATGGAATTATGTGAACGAATCAACCTAGTACCAAATTGGGAAAAATGTAAATTTAAGGTTGCAGGAGAAATTGTACTTGGGCATAAAATTTTTGAAGCTAGCATGGAAGTAGATCCTGCAAAAATTCAAGTTATTGAAAAATTACTACCTCCTGCTATGGTTAGAGGGGTAAGAATTTTTCTAGAACAAGCTGGTTTCTACAGGTGTTACATAAATTTTTTTTCAAAATAACTAAGTCATTATGCCAACATTTAGAAAAAGATACAAAATTTGATTTTAATGAGAAATGCATAAAAGCATTTGAATTATTGAACAAAAAATTGATCACTTCACCAATAATAGTTCTATTTGATTGAGAGAAACCATTTCAAATAATGTCCGATGCTAGTGATTATGCTATTGGAAATATTTTAGGACAAAGGCACAACAAAGGTTTTAAAATGATATATTATACTAGAAAAACTCTAAATGATGTTCAAATTAATTACACTACTACTAAAGAGAGCTATTAGCTATTATCTATGGCCTTGATAAATTTAGTCTTTACTTGATTGGAACCAAATGTATAGTGCATACAGATCATTCTGCTATCAAATACTTGATACAAAAGAATGGTGCTAAACCAAGATTAATTAGATGAATAGTTCTACTGCAAGAGTTCAATTTTATTATAGTTGATTTAAAAAGAAAATGATAATCAAATAGCTGATCATTTGTCTAGACTAGAAAAGGAAATGTCAACAAATTTTGTAAATGAAATTTTAGAAAATTTCCCTAATAAAAAATTATATAATACTAATGAAATGAATATACCATGGTATGCCGATATAGTAAATTATATTGTAAGTGATATTCTACCACCAAATATTAAGAATCAATAATTAAAGAAATTTATATATGATTCAAAATTCTATTTTTGGGATGCCCATATTTATATAAACAATGTAAAGCTTTAATTATTAGGAGGTGAGTGCCTTATGAAGAACTCAACAAATAATTAAACGATTATCTGATTCTGAATTTGGAGGACATTTTGGAACAAATAAAATTGCATATAAAATTTTGCAAGCTGAATTTTATTGGCCTACTCGTTTTAGAGATGTTAATGAATATATAAAACATGCGATCGATGTCAGTGAGTAGGAAATATTTCTAGAAGAAATGAAACGCCTCTAGTTACACCATTGGAAGTTGAAATTTTTTATGTGTGAGATTAGATTTTATGGGACCATTTATGCCTTCATCTAGAAATTTATATATATTGCCTCTTACTGATTATATGTCCAATTAGATTGAAGTTATTGTTGTACCTATATGTGATGCTCGCAGAGTTTTTAAATTTTTAAATAAAAACTTTTTTTACAAGATATAAAATGTCGAGAGTATTTATTATAGATAGAGTATCCCATTTTAAGATTAAAATAATCAAGAAATTGATTAAAAAATATGATATTATGCATTGATTCTCTACTGCTTATCATCCTCAGACTAGCGGTCGAGCAAAGATATTAAATCGTGAAATAAAATGAATTTTAGAAAAAAACTATAAATCCTTATCAATTGGATTGGTCTGCAAGGTTAGATACTTATTAAAGTCTATTATTATGGAACTATTGTTATTAAAGATCCTAAAACTTGAAAGATATTAAAAGTTAATGGGCATTGATTGAAATATTATTATGAAGGAAACATGCCAAAATTTAAAGAAATTTTGATGTTAAGTCATCCTGATTAAATAATGGTGTGTTGGGATGACGACATTAAACTAAGCGCTTTGTGGGAGACAACCCATATATAAATCTACATATGTATATATATATATATATATATATTAAAAGAAAGGAGATGCATAAATCTCCCTACATGTTGATTAAAGAGAGTTACAAGAAAGAAAAATAGTTGGAGACTTATTGATTCAATACAGGAATCATAAGTCCTCCCTAAAATCAAAACAATCTAGACTTACAACAAAACTTTGCCAAAAAAACATGGACCCCAGCTAGCATGGAATGCAAAAAATTGAAGATAGATTGGGTGAAGAGGAAATCATAGCAGGCAGTAAGCAATCACTTTAGATCTTGGTTAGCAATTCTGTAATATGGGACCTTTATCCTGTCATCCTGCAGTAGAAACTGAAGGGTATGGGGAGGGGAGACAGCAACAGATAGCTCTTTTAAATTATACCCTTGTCTGGCAAGCCAATTGGCTGGCTGGTTGCCCTCTCTAAAGATAAAAGTATATTGTACTTTTATCTGTGAGGAAATTTCTCTAATCTTTTTGGTCCAATAAGTAAGGAGCGAGGGTGTAAGTTCCTCATCCCTCAATATCTTGATAACAACAGCAGAATCTACTTCAACCCATAAGTTTTTCTAGTTAGCCATTTTGGCAATTTTCAAAGCCCAATAGACAGCCATTAATTCAGTTTCAACAGCATCAGTAGCCTCAATGGGGATGTGGAAGTATAATTAACATTGCCCAAGGTGATTTCTGTAGACACCCCCAACACTTGCACTTGCCTTATTGAAGCTTCCATCAGTATTTACCTTTACTATTTGGTGATCAGGAGATTTCCAAAAAAACCTATGAACATATTTGTTGTCTGGTTGTCCCAAAGAGTAAGACTTGGAGATTTTGGAAAATCTTCTGTATTTAATCATCTTATTAAGATATGAAATGTTGTTTCTGACTATCCTCTCAATTTTTGGTCTACCTTCTTCAAACTTAAACTTGTTTCTTTCCATTCAGTAAACCATGCAACAGTAAGAGGTATTGGAGCATAGTTCCATTTATTCCAACACTGCCAGCAAGTGGTGATATTATCCCAGGTAAAGAGGTTTTTGTGAATGTTCAATTGGGCTAGCAGTTGATGCCACACAACCCGTACAAAATTAAATTCAAAGAAAAGATGTGACAATGATTCCTCCTCCTGACTACAGAACCTGCATATAGAAGGTCTTCTCAGCCCCTTTAGTTTAAGGATATCATCAGTAGGGATGAGATTGTTAAAGACCCTCCAACAGAAAAGGGACATGGAGGGGGATAGAAAGTTGCTCCAAACAATTTTGCTCTAGGATAGATGTTCCCATTGGAAGATTTTGGAGTATATGGCTTTAGTAAGGCTTTGATTTGAAAAGGACTGCTAGATAATTTTATCTGGTTTACTTCTATTGATGTTGATGCTAGCAATTTTTTCTATAGAGTTGTCATGTAGAATTTCTGAGAGTTTAAGTAGTGACCAATCTTCATCCACCCAACAGTCAGCCACCTTGAGATCAGGGTTTCAGTTGTTACAAATAGGGGACAGCCAGTCTTTAGGGCACCAATTATCAAGCCAGAAATTTAAGTCTTCGTTCCCCATATCCCAAATGTATAAGTTTTCAGCAGTGTGTCTTATATGAAGCATTTTACCCCAAATTTTAGAATCCCCTATCTTCCTTTCAACAAGAGTGGGGTGTTGATTTTTACAGAGATGTCTGAGCTCTAAATTTAATCCAAAGCTTACGTAGGTTTATTTGGAAGAGCTGATTGATACACTTGAACCCAATTCCCCTAGCCAGTTGAGGTTTAGCTACTTTTTGCCATGAAGCCCAATGCATCTGTTGCCTCTGACCAGACCATAGAAATCTGTTAAAAGCCCTTTCAATCTGTATCTGGGTACATTTCTTGATGTTAGTCATCTATAGGATATAAGAGGGAAAAGTAGTTAGAATGCTTTTCAGTATAGTGATTATGCCACCATTTGAGAGGAAGGAATGAGTCCACCCATTGAGGTAGGTAGTGATCTTATTTATGACATCTTCAAATTGAATTTGCCTGGTCCTAACAGTAAGTAGTATGGTCCCCAAATATTTGACGGGAAGCTGAGAGTTAGAGAAGCCAGTATAGCTAGAAACCTACTGTTTGCAGCTATGATTAGCATGTTTATTAAAGAGCAACAGGCACTTCTCAGAACTAAAGGACATACCAGAGTGTGTTTGAAATCTTTGAAGAGTCTGATACACTTTCCTAACAACATTTTTTTGAGCTCTGGAGAAAACTATGATATCATCAGCATAGATCAAGTGAGTGATAGCAATGTTGGATCTATGATGATAGATAATATAGTTTTGGTTTAGAAGAGAGTCATCAAGCATTCTTGACAAATAATCCATTGTGATAATAAACATAATGGGGGATAAGGGGTCCCCTTGCTTCAGACCTCTGGACGCGGTAAAAGAAACCCCAACCTTTGCCATTTATGAGAATAGAATTATCATTGTTGTGAAGCCATCTATGTATCAGCTGGCAGAAGTCAAAGTGAAATCCTCTAGCAACAAGAACATCCCAAATGAATCCCCAGCTGATGGTATCATAAGCCTTTCTCCAATCCAATTTGTATATCAGATTACCACCTCTGCAGGTCTTGTTCAGGTCATTCAGAAGTTCCTGTGCCAAAAGAGTGTTGTCAATAATGGATCTCCCCTTCACAAATGCAGTCTGGTTGGGTTTTATAATATGTTCAAGATGAAGTTGGAGTCTATTGACAATGATTTTCTTGATCACTTTGCTGAATACAGTGGTTAGACAAATAGGTCTGAAGTGATTCCATGTGGTTTGTATCTTAGATTTGGGGATCAGCACAAAGGTAGAAGAACTGAAATACTGTGGAAGGTTATTTCCTTGGAAGAAACTAGCTACAACATCAATCACCTCAGGTTTAATAATGTCCCAAGATTTCTTGTAAAACTCAGCAGTGAAACCATCAGGACCAGGTGCTTTGCTACTATCAATAGAGTTAATAGCCTTCCAAATCTCCCTTTCATCAGGAATATCAGCTAGTTTTAGATTTGCAGTTTAATCCTTCTCAGCATTGAAAAATTCTGGATCAATGGGGCTTCTGAGATTATTCTCTTGAGTCAATAGATTTTTAAAGTAGTTTACAGCATCATTAGCTATTGCCTAATTTTCATGAAGCCACTTCCCCTCTACAGTCTCAATAGCATGTATAGTATTACATTTCCTTTTATACTTTATGTAAGCATGGTAGAATTTGATATTCCTGTCCCCCTCCTTGAAGATGTTCATAGCAGCTTTTTGCTTTAGATATTGATCTTGGTAATCAATAGCAGTAAGAAGCTTGTTTTGGGCAGTTAGCAGATCTTTTTCCTCAGCTAATCCCTCCTGTTCAAGTTGTTCTAATCTTTGGACTTCCTTCTCAATTTCCTGCACATTTGTGAGGACATTCCCAAAAGTCCCCCAACTCCATCTCCTTAGAGCTTTAGCAGTTTTGATCTGTAATAAGCTGAGTTTGATAATAGGGTCAGTATGTGGAATCCCATTCCAAAGGTTGGCAATGAAAGGATTGTAAGAGGGATGAGAAGACACATATTCAGATATCTAAATGGGGAGGGGGAAGATGTATTTTCTGAGGAGGTGATGCTGATAAGGATGGGTTTGTGGTCAGAACCAGCAAGGCTTAGATGAGTAACAAAAGTGAGAAGGAAATGATTGTACCATTTATCATTTACCAGGCACCTATCAAGTCATTCCCAGATTTTTCCCCTCTTCCAAGTAAAATCTGGACCTTTGTAGCCGAAATCAAACAACCCAGCCCTGTGGATATTATCAGTGAATGTATTCATCTTATTAAGGTTAGGAGCTCTACCCCCAATTTTTTCAGCATTAGAGGCAATGCAGTTAAAATCTCCCCCCACAATCCAGGGAGAATCCATAAGCTTACTGATATCTAAAAGGCAACTTTACAGCTCCATTCTAGCTTTTTTGATACAACCTACATAAATGAAGGTAGCAAAGCACACATGGCCACCAAATTTAAACTTAAAATGTACAAATTGTTGGTGATTACAATGATTTTCCATCTGATTTCTTTTCTACAAAGAATCCAGATTTTATTATTGATATTGGCAAAGTTACTGAATCCAGGGAATTTCTTGGTAAGCTTTTGATGATTTTTTTGAACCATAGGCTCAAGGATCACAATGCACCAAGCTTTATATTTATGGGTTAATTATAAAAATCTTTTAAGGGAGAGGGGATTGGCAATTCCCCTAATGTTCCAACAAAGGATGTTAACCATTTGTTAAGTGGATTGGTAGGGAGAGCTGTGATCTTGACCCGGTTCTTCCTCTATGTTGATGGGGAGGACCAATTTTAAGACTGGCTTTACTCTGAACCTGTTTAGATATTCCCAGTTGTAATTTATGAACTTCATTTATTTGTTTTATTTTTCTTCTAGCTGTTTGTACCTGCCGATCATCTTCTATTGCCTGTTGAATACCAGCAATGATCTGATCCTCAGGTGCCTTGCCATGAATTTCTGACTGTTCTCCCTCTAGAGGGGAAGGTGAGGCTGTGACTATAGTGATTTCTTGGATTTCCTTTTTGATAATATTGGTAGGGGCAGTCCCATTATTTCTATTTGTAGGGGAGCCTTCTGCTAGCTCATCTGAAGGTTCCTCTGGTGAAGAGTTTCCCTTAGTGATTGCGAGTAAATCTTTAGTTCTTTGAGTGTAATACTTCCTGTTGTTCAGCTGTGTATCTTCAGCAAGATTTTCTATGGCTTGTTGTACTATATTTCCTGTTTCTTTATGGTCTTTGCCAGTATTTCTCTTGATTGGTGGATGTATTTTGTAGCATCTTTCCACTGTATGGCCAAACATTCTACAATGTTAGCATTAATAAGGCTTCTGTTCAGGGACAATGTTCTGCCAAAAACCATCATTATTTGAGCCAATCCATATTCTTTTCACTTCAGGGAGGGGGATGTCTCTTTCCACTTGTATTCTGGCCAATGCTGGCCTGGCTTTGTTGTAAGTGGGTGCATCCACTTTCAAAGGTGTGCCCAGAGCTCTTGCTATATTAAACAATGCATTCAGCTTGAAGAAAGGATGTGGAAGCCCAGGGAATTTGTACCAAATAGGAACTACTGGTGGTTCTTTACTTGGATAAAAATCAGGGGTTCATTTTAAAATTTTCATGGTAGTTCCAGCAATGATTACAGATTACTTAGCAAAAAGTCTGGCATAATCTTCCTCAGTAGATAATTGGATGAGCAGGTGCCTTCCATCTAACAGCCCTATCTTCCAATCACTAATAAATTTAAGTGATTCAAAAAAATTTCTAATCATCTCCATTCTTGGGTGTCCCAACTGAAACTTCCCTATTAAGGTAAACTTCACATCTTCTTTTAGAGAGATTATCTCTCTCTTGGTAAAGAACACAACAGTTTCTCCTTCCTTGGATCCAAGTGGATGGATGCAAGGGCAGCTTCCTTTTACTACAGCTGTGTCATGGAATTCCTGAGGGAAAACCAAATGATCCAGATCCTGTAAAACATCAGTAGAGTTTCCAACAACCCCAGCATAAGTTGCCTTGGTCCAAAGAGAGTCAGTAGTAACATCAATAGGTGTGGTCATGGTTGAACAGAGACTAGCAGCTATAGAGCAGCCAAGGAGAGAGCCAATGGAACAGTAAAATCCAGCAGCAAGTACACACAAAACTCCACCTCCACGTGGAGAAGAAGTTAGAAAGGAAGAAGCATCCACAAGCAACCACCTCAGAGTACCTCTTCAGCCAGCAGCCACCAAACATCATCCTTGCAGAAACCGTAACAGAGCACTTCCCTCCTCAGCCGCCAGCACCTCCATTTATTTAGATATATATATATATATATACATATATATATCCAACTAGTTTGTTTAATAAGAGTTTTGTATATTAGGAAATAATAATGTTTTTAAATCCTACACAATTTTATATATCATAAATTAAGACAAATATTGGTATTTGAGGAAAAAGTTGGAATCAAATTGAACAAAAAAATAAGAGATGCAATTTTAGCCTCTTGCGCCAACGACACCCATCTACATGGGCCATGGCGCCGACAACGCCAATAGCGCCGAGAGCTATTAGTGCAGTTCAGAATGTATTTGGCAAACTTTGGTGGGATTGCACTTCAAAATAACTACCGAGAGGCCTACAAATTGCCTAGGATGTCCAGAAACTTCCAAATTTTGAAATCCTTGGCTTCCAATTCTAGAAATACTTCTATGTATGGAGTTTTCAATAGAAGAAAGATTATCAGTTTTGACGCGTAGAGATTATACAACAGAGTCATTACAAAAGAGAAACTTATCAAATAGAGAGGCTTTGTCAATCATGGATTGATTAATCAAAGTTCTCAGATTGATGAAGTCATTGTACAAATATGTTGGGAAGTTCTATGCTACACTAAAATGATAGTTGTTGAACCAGTGGTAAGGGATTTCTATGCTAACTTACATGGAATTTTCCAAGGAGTCGTCTTTGTTCGAGGAAAGGATGTACCATTTACTCTGCCTCAAATTAATGATTTGTAAAAAGTAGAAAACGTGCTAATCTAACATTATACAAATTTTATCCTAACGGGAGATATAATGCAAGATGTATATAACTTTCTGGCGGATGAAAATGATAATTGGGAAATCAGAGATGAGGGATACGTTAGTTTCTCCACTTCACTTCTTAATCCAATATCAAATCAATGTCATTTCTTCATCTCTATAAAATTACTCCCTACAATGAATATTAGTAGAGTTACAAAAGAAAGTGCAGCTTTAAACTATTTCAATTAAATGGAGAAACCCATTGATGTGGGAACAATTATTTTCAAATCTGTTATGGGTATTGTTATGAATGGGATTATATGTGGATTGGGGCATCCTTCTACAATTTTTTTACTTTGCAGTCAATCTCAAGTGCCATATGAATGTTGGGAGAAACTAATATTACCCTGGGAGCCCATAATTCTTATTGATGACAATTATATTGGGAATGAAAATTAAGGAATAGATATTATTTTGGATCATTCATCACATGCTTCAACACCATTAAAGCGACAAACAGTTGGAAGTTCAATAGTTTTGGAGAAGGAAATGAAGAAAATTGTAAGAGAACTTCAGAGTATTATGAATGCAAAAAGAAATCTTAACTACCTTTTTGATCACTTATAATGGAGGATGAAGGAGAACTTAGATCGTACTAGAACAATTGAAGCAGGTTTGGTGCAGATGTTCAAGCAAAATGGATGGATTGATGAAAATTTGAAAGATCAATTTTCGTACCGACCTTTCTACAGTTTGTACGTCCATTACCAGTCTATTGAAGATAATAGAGGAGGAGAAAGTACTGAAGATGAGCTGAATAATTGATAAAGTTGGACTCTCTCCTATTTTAAGGAAATTATGTTTTTAATGTGATTGTGTTCGATTTACTTTGCTTTAGAACTCTTATAAATTTAATTGTGTATATAGTTTTGTGTTAGTGTTATAGTGTTGTGGCTTGATTTTGATGTTGAATTATAATTTAGTTTGCTTTATGTAAGTGAAAGTGTGATTAGAAAAGTGTATTTGTAAGAATTGGATTTTCATATATAAAACTTAGTTTGGTGTTGTTTGTGAAAATACTAGTTTGTGAGTTATTTTATGATGAAAATTAGTGATAAAAAGACTAATTAGACTTTGGGGTGAATTGAAAGAAAGTTGAAAATTGCAAAAATTAAAAAAAAGTTAATTTATTGCCACTAGCGCCGACGGTGTCTGCATGAGCGCCGACATGGGTACCTTTAGCGCCCTCGACCCGAAAATCACCAAAACCTTAAAATTCTTAATTTGCATTGTAAAAACACCATTTTTACCCTTTGGTTCACCTTCAATCTCTGGTTTTTGGATCTATTTCTTATTATTTCTTTCATTTGAGGCAATTATAAGGCAAAAGAAGTTCGGATTTCATCTTCTGTAAGTAAGAGCTACACTTTGAACAAAAAATTTTTTATTTTCACCAAGAATTTATCTTACATTGCCAAGATCTAAAATTTTGAAATTTTTTTCTAGAAGATTTTGAGAAAATTCTTTGGTGAATAACTCTTACTTAGTAGATATAAGTTTAAAACGTTCCACATTATGATTTTTGGAATTTTTGGAGATTTATTTGGATTTTATCAAAATTTTTTAGATTACTATGGCACCAAGAATGAGCAAGGGAAAGAGAAAAGTGGATTATGATGATCAAAAGTTTATTAACTACAAGGCTAACATTTGTTTTAATAGTCTATGTGCAACTAAGAAAGTAATTCTGGATCGAGGATTTAAAAATATGGGTGGAGAAGTCGAAAGATTAATCAATGCTCAACAGTGGGAGAATTTTTATTACTTTACATCCGAGGCTATTATTGGTATGGTGATGGAGTTCTATGCCAACTTTAACGAAACTTCAGAAGACTACATGTTTGTTCATGGGAAAATGGTAGAATTTACTCCAAGGAGAATTAATGAACTTTATCAGTTAGAGGATGTGTATAGTTCCTAGTATAAATCATTTTCTGCTACAAATGAGGTCTTAGATAAAATTATTTCTTTTCTTACTGATGGAAGAGCAGCTTGATAGGTGAAGAATAATGTTAAGGTAAACTTCCCTTTTTCTATGTTAAATGTAGTATCTAAAGCATGACATTATTTTATATCTAGTAGAATGATACAACCAAATCATCATAACAAGGTTACAAGGGATAGAGCCATCTTCAACTTTTGTATCCAACAGATGAGAAGGATTGATGTAGGCTCTGTTTTTTATAGAAACACTTGTTCTATTACTTTAGGAGAAACTATTGGTGGTTTAGCACACCCTGCACTGATCTTCACACTATGTGAACAGGCAGGAGTTTATTTTAGAGTGGATGAGGAGAGGATTGAACCTCTAAAACGTATTGGGCTTGCCAATATTGAGACATATGAATCTCATGTTGGATGGAGATCTGGAAGTAGGAGTAGGGACATTCCTTCAACTTCAAGTACACCTGTCTCTAGTACCCCTACTATCTAGGGTCTTATTGAGCAGATGATGATCTAATAGGGAGATATCTTGAGAATGGAAAGTAGAATGGAAAATATGGAAGCCAGAAATGCACACAATGATGATTTCACAAGGCAAAAGTTTGAATATGATGCTGCTTATAATGATGTGATGGTCAGTTCTGTTTCCTTCTCATCTTATTTTTACCCCATATCAGTAGCAAAACATTTATATGGAAGAAGAAGATGATGATGATTGGTGATGTTTTAGTTTGATTTTTTTTTGTTTAGTTTAAGTTTGGCTGTACTTTATTTTTGTGATTGTTTGTTTTTAGAGTATGATACTTTGCCTTATTTTTAATATTATGTACTATTGTGAACAATAGGATTATGAAACTATTTTTATATTGGAAATCATTTTAGTACCATTGTAGTTGTTAGTACTTTGTTGAATGTAGTTGTAGTTAACTCTTTCTCGGTAATTTTTTTATGTATTGTGTTATTTAATGTCTTAAGTCTTATAGCTTTTCATATTAGCAACTGCAATGCTTCAGAATTAAGTTTCAATATCAGAACCTTCAACAGGTAAGTATTTTCTTTATGAATTAAATGTTTTCTTTCGCCCTTTATTTTGTTTTCAGTTTATTATGCTAAATCTTTTAAAATTTTAAGTTTGGGAGGAAAGAAAATTTTGTTGTTAAAGAAAAGAAACTTAATTTTATTTTTCCTCAATTAGCTATATTTTCTAAAATTTTAAATTTAATGTGACCATAGGTATTAGATAGTAACTTTAGATAACTATGTGTGTTTGAAAACATATAGTACATTTAAGTAAAAATTTTCAATAATAAAGGTTAATTTTAAAGACTAAGGTATTTGGTATGATATAATAAGACTATTTTTTTTTCTATTATAAGAAAAGGATTTTATATTTTTATATTATTAAAAATCTTTGAGATTCATGTAAGAAGAAAATAATAAAACTTTATGAAAAATCTTTAAAAGTTAATTTAAATTTATAAAGTGAAGGAATGTGAAAAGTGTTTAATTTTAAGAAGAAGGTAGTGAAGTTCAAAATCACTAAAGGTTATCAAAATATATTAATCCTCACATAAGAAAAAAGAAAAGGAAAGAAAAGAAAAGAAAAAGGTTTGAAAATGATCATGAAAAGAAAAGAAAAGGAACAGACTGAAAAGAAAAAGATGTGAGGAAAAGCTTGAGGAGATGCCTAATTAAAAATTGGCTTCACTTGAATCAACTTAAAGAAGAAGGCTTTAATATGAATATCCTTTTTAGTATTAGTAAATTTTCATGAAGTTCTTGTTTTCATATGGATATTATAAGTGGCTTTAATATGAATAATTTGCAATTTTCCTTGAAAAGAAGAGAGAATAAGAAATCTTAGACTTGACTGCTAGATATTCTTATACCTTTAGTATTAACTGAAGATATTTTTCATTTTTCTTAAGCTATGTTATTATATTAGTGAACGAAATCTAGAAGTTAAAATCTTTTCCATGAGTTATATTTTTTTCATGTATTAAAGGTGTTACGTGAGGAGAATTAACATTTATGTTTGGGGAATTTTGATAAACTAAAAATACTTGAATATTTAGACCTATATTTTATACTCATTTTTGGTAATATTGCACTTTAAAGGAATGTATTTTTCAAGTTTTATTGCAGGTTGTTGATTTTTAGGACTTTAGGAAAGACACATTTTCAACTAGAAAACTTCATCACATAAACAGAGTTTAGTAGTTACTATTTTAATCCTTGCATTTAAATTTTGCTAGTAGTAAATAATTTAGTTTTGATAGTATTTCAAACATTCAAATTTAGTAACAGTAATTTCGTTTTATTTCTATGAATTTTCTAGTTAACTTATCATTTCAAATTTAAACCTTCCTCATGGAATCGATATTTGGGGCTTAAATTAAAAGTCTTATATTACTTGATAACGAAACATATACTGCATAGAATTCCAACATTAAGTGCTTAACGTTCTTATTTATAAAATATCACATCAAATTTTTGGCACCATTAAAAAGCGGAGTCAACTTTACAAAATTTACACAACTATATTTTTGGGGATCAAGCGTTCATAGAATGCCTAACATGCAATGTTCTCCACTTAGACCACTAAATTTTATTTGAGGAGTTCATAACCATCGACACGAGACATTAGGAGCTAGTTTAACCGGATATTGTGTCATATATTCCATTACCTACGGAATGAAGTTAGACGTGGTATCCTATAGATGTGGAGATGACGGCGCGCCCCCCACCCTGACAATCACGGAGGATCCCCATAGCATAATTAGAAAAGATGAACAGAGTTAAAAGATGAGAATTTGAATTCTACAAGGAAATACAAGGAAAATTTGTAAATATATTGGAAGGTTTGGATTTGTACACCAATGTATTTTCTGAATATGAAGAAAGAACTATTCTTGACTGCATTTTCAACATGAGAGATAGAGGTTGAGTTGGTCTTCTGTTGGAAAGAACCTATTGAGAGCCAAAAATGAGGATGCGTAGAAAAGGTAGGATAACCATTCAATGTGGTTGTTGCTACAATTTTACCATGGATAGGCAAGGGAACCCCCTAGGGATCGTAAGACATGACGAGGTAGATCCATTACCTCTCAAAGTAAAGTGGTTGATAAAAAGGATGGTCAGATGGAGCGTACTGCCAGCGGACTGTATTCCAAATAGTTGCATCATCAACATTTATGAAGAGGGAGACTATATTCCCCCACATAAAGATCACCATGATCTTGTCAAACCTCTATGCACTATCTCATTCATGACAAAAAGTGACATTTTGTTCAGAAAAGAAATCAACATCTTCGGACCTGGTGAGTTCAGAGGATCAGTAGTAATTTTGTTGTCATTGGGTTTGGTATTAATTTTGAAGAAAATGGAGCTGATCTCGCGAAGCATTACATTCTAGGGGTACGACACTGCAGTGTTTCCATTACACTTAGAAAAATGGAGGACAACATGATGTCGTATGGATTTTGACTGGATGTAGAATTGGAAGAGCTACAGTCATACAAACTATGAGATGGTTGTGCCTCTAAGTACACGCAAAAGAAACTCTTGTCCTATAGCATAGCTTAGTAGGTCAGTTTGATCAAGAGCTTATCCCACATAGGATAGATTGATAGTTTTTTGTCACCTTTTGTACTATGTCAAAGCAGCATATATGATATGTATTCAACATATAATGTTTCAGATTTATTCAACATGATTGTCATGTTTGATGCTTTCAGAATGTACTCAGTTTGTAACACTCGTTTGAAGCAGATTAATGAAATTTCTTTAAGATTTCAACACATTTGTCAAATTTCTTTTTTTGCGGGATGGATAATATGTTGGTTTTGAACTATAACAAACAAAGAACACAACAATAAAAATTTCTTATGATAACAAAATTTTAATAAAATATCCTTTTAAAAAAATCAACTAAAAAAATTAAATTTTGAAGAATAAACTTTGATAATTAAATTTTATAAGAACTCAAGAAAATAGAATAAATTTGTTGAGTTTGTTTCTCTCAAGTTCAAGGTTTCTTAGTCTTTGCTTGTGTAGCACAACTATCTTGGCATGCACCAATGTCCTCACATTCTCCTCAAAGTTTCACACTCTGCACAAAACCTTACAAATCTTCTTCACTAAAGCCAATCTTCACATGTCACATATCTATGGAATTAACACCACAAATGCTCTACACTACTTTCATGTTCCTTTTGGGGTAAACTACAAGCAAACATTACTCTTTTCTTGTGTAACACAACTATCTTGGCTTAAACATCCTATTCCCATCTCCACCTTTGGGGTAGGCTTAGACTTCCTATTCCCATACAAACTTTTGGGGTAGGCTTAGACATCCTATTCATATCTTCACTTTTTGGGTAGGCTTAGACATCCTATCCCAATCTCCAGCTTTGGGGTAGGATTAGACGTCCTATTCTCATCTCCACCTTTTGGGTAGGCCTAGACTTCTCATTCCCATCGCCACCTTCAGGGTTGGGG
>JXCR01056938.1:53139-69710 GCA_002079205.1 Phalaenopsis hybrid cultivar | reverse complement strand
AGGGTTGGGGGGGGGGGGCTTAGACATCTCGTTCCCATCTTCACCTCTCGGGTAGGCTTAGACGTACTAATCTCATTTCCACATTTAAGTTAGGCTTAGACATCCTATTCCCATTTTCACTTTCGGGATAGGCTTAGATGTCCTATTCCTATCCTCACCTTCAGGGTAGTCTTAGAGGTCCTACTCCTATCCTCACATTCGTGATAGCCTTTACGCACTATTCCATTTTCTGCGCTTGTGTTTTCCACTCAATCTGGTTTCTTCACGAATAGTTTCATCTCATTGAAATTCTAAATTAAAATCTAGACTTTATTTGACATATTCAATTTGAATCAAGACTTCATCTAGACTGTTGGCTTACCTGACGATTGTCTCTGAAATATGCTTTCTTTTTCACATCAAAAGTTTCTATTACTCCCCAGCGGAAACAACCATCACTCAATTCTACACTTCGTTCTAGGTATATTGACTTAGATGTCTGTGTTGGTTTTGTTAGTCTCGTCAGGCAACACCGATACGTGCTGTGTGTTTTTCTAGCACACCACACTTATTAGGGGTCCATTTGCTTACCTCACTTTTGGTTGAGGTCTAGTTTCCTCCTTAGTAGCCTAGGGATTAGATAAATGAATTTCGTGTTGACTATTCCAAGATAACTAGAAAAGGAACCCTCACTAGTGGAAATTCTAAACTCTTCTTTGCTCAACTTGAAGTTCCACATATTAATCCTGACCTCTAGCACTTAATAGGTAGGGTCAATATGGGGGAGCTCAAGGGGCATCCCCATAGGACTATTTGGCCTTAGAGTTGACCTTGGGCATTGGTTTGAAACTAGTTCACTCACTTACACTTACTTTCACTCACATTCACACACAACCTAAACCCAAGCTTGTTGATTTTGATCCATTGATCTTTTGGGAGACTCATATAGATGGTCCCGTAGACTCACTAGCCCTAGGCTGAGGTCTAGCCAAGATCAGTACATGAAGAACCCAAAGTAAGGGATTCAACTGGTCCATAGCTCAAATAGGGTGGTTGGCACTCCAACTTTATTTAAATTCCCAACCCATAGTTTTGCCCCCCAAATACACCCAAATTACCAAAAGACCCCTCATTTGACCAAAATTACCAAAATATCCCTAGTGGCCCAAACTTTCCCAAAACCCTCAAAATCATTTTAAGTGTCCCCAAAATCAATTTAAACCCTTCAACTGAACACAATTTGACCATTTTAACCAAAATCCCCAAATGGACCCTAAAAGTCCAATTTCTCCAAATTCACCCCAAATGTCCCCAATTTTCCCTAATTTCAATTGTAAGCTCAAATTCATCACACCTATGATTATTTAAAACCAAATCAAAGTCAAAATGATCCAATTTCAACTCAATGAAAAAGACCCAATTTAGCACAAAATCAAAATATTACTCAATTAAACCCCCAAATCTATCCAATTACCCCAATCATGCAACCTCAACTCTTCGAAACATCTTCAAACATCAAATTTAGCCCTCAATTAGCCTTGCTCAAGCCCCAAATTCACTAAATTTTAACACAAATCTAAAATTCCTAAATTAGCCCAAATTTGACCATGTGCCCAAATTCCACCAAATTGGATGCCCAAACCCCAAAATTGGCACCCAATCAATGTTGAGAATTCTTCATTACATTCCTATAGACCATTTTGAGCCATCAATTTGGACCTAGCCCAATAGTAGCTTAACCTAAGCTCAAATCTAAATGAACATACCCAAATTCATCAAATTCCCAAATTCTTTTAAATTAACGCACCAAATTAACTCAAAATCACTCTAAATCCTTTCTAAATTCTTTGTGAAACTCATTGACACCAAATTGCTCAACCAACTGAGTCCATAATCATGGCTAGCTTAACCCAAACCCAACATCAAGGCAATTTAACACAAATTGAACCCCTTCACCAAAATTGAACCAAAGTGACAAAACTATTGTCACCACAACTACCATTTGGACTCTATTGACCAACCTAAACCCACCTAAACTACTTAAGTGAGCTATGGACCATTGGTCCCTTAATTTAAGGGATCTTAACCATATTTAGCCTTGTACTTTTCCATCATCACATGCACCCTCCCTTGACCACACTGAGCCAAGAAGTGACCATACCCTAGCAAACCACTACATCAGCCACCAAAAATAGCCAACCTAAAGGTGACCCCATTGGCCAAAACCAAAAATTGAACCTCATTGAGCTGGCCAAGTCTGATTGGTTACCAAAGCTCTTCATCCCTCGACCTGAGCATCATCTTGCACCCACTACCAAGCCCTGAGCTCCATTAAGCAACCATGGCTATAAGTTAACCCCTACACGACTTAGAAGGAGTGTGTCAAAAACTTTGGGGAAACTCTGCCAAAATTTCACCAGATGCTCTCCAAATCATCTTAAGTGCAAAACCCCTGCTCTCAACCACTCAAAGCCAACAACTAGGGCCAATTTAATCACTAAAATTTACGATAAATCCAGGACAGACTTCTCCACTACACCATTGTGCACCAAAATTTAATTGAACTTTTACACCCCATCCATAGAGTAGGAGAAGTTGATTCCACACAAAATTCCCATCATAGTGAGCCCCTAGCATAGCTCTAGACCAACACCTGAAATCCAGTTTGATCGAAATCATACCTAGATAATTCATCAGAACCTAGGACTTCATCTGGAGGTTTGTTAAGCCCATTCAAAGCTACCACAACCATCTGATAGAGGCCTCCCCGCTCAGACAAGGGTATTGAACCTCAACCCTAAACCGAACTTGTTTTGATTCTTTGTGTGATGGCTTGATTTCATGCTTGATTAACCATATATATACTCTTCTTTAGTTGATGAAGGTTTAGAAATAAATCTCATGCAATTTGGTTGACGGTAGATGATGATCTTATGGTCTTAGTGTGAAAGGTTCTAGGGTTAAGTCATATTGAGATGATAAAGGGGAGTCATGCGATCGCGCATTTATTTTAAGGATGGAGAAGATTGAGTCGAACCAATTCTTGGTGCAAAAAGGCGGGCCGTGTGGCAGCTGAGGTCGATGGAGACATCAAATGGTGGAGTGTCGTGTGTGAGTTCGGAGCCGCCGTAGGATGAGTTGGTGCCAGGTGCTTAAGTAGAAAAATATGGATTTTTTTCGGATTTATTTAAATGCTTGAACTTCAAAAATCCCTATCTTTCTATAAAAAATCATAAAAATAAAATAAAAATACCTGCTTGCTGAGTCAACAACGGAGAATAATGTGGACTAAAAATAAAATTTATTCTTAATCCCAGTCTCTTAAGGAATTAAATACTCTCTGGAATATTTTATTTCATTTTGATCAAGCATTGCTCACTATGACTTAAGATTTTAGGGTTTATTCCTTATGATAGAAGGGATGTTCTTTAATTTTTCCAAGGTCAGTGAATATCTCTATGCTTCTAACCTTAATTTTCAAGCTAGCATGGCTATTTTGGCTTATTATAATTTTATAATTTAAAATTTTAATTAGAAAATTATGAGGATAATTTTAGTAGGTTTCCTGGGGTCAAAGAAGTTTAGAAAATATATAATGATGGCTTGAATAATTTTTTAAATTTCTATATTTTCTTAAACACATATATCTTTTTTTAATTTATGTAAATTAAATATTAATAAAAAATTTAAAAAATTAATTCCACACTATGTATAAAAATCATGTTTACCCCTATAAAAATTTAAAATTTATTTGATTAAGTTTGAGCATTAATCTTGATTTTCTAAGAAAAATTGTATTTTTATACAAATATAATTATAATAAATTAATACACTTGCGAAAATTACGAAAGGTGGTTTTCTGAGTTCCTTGTGATTAGGGGCACTTAGGAAAAATAAAAGCTATTTTTGAGAAAATACTTGATTATTGGGCCTTATTTTGAATTTAAAATCACTAATAATCCCAAAAGTACAAAAATATTTTAAAATGAGTCTAATGGTCTCCTGATGGCTTGGTACTCATTAAAATATTTCTCTTAACTTTTCCAAGTTAAAAATGAACTTTAGAACCCTAAAAATACATTTTTCCTTATTTTTCTCATTAAAATAATTATAATAAATAAATTGGAAAACATAAAAATACCAAATTTGGTTCTTAGAGCCTTTTGAACTATGAGAAATTTAATAATAGTATAAAATTGATTTTTGTAATTAAAACATTATTTTTCATTTAGTTAAATCATTGGAATTTGTTAATAATTAAATAATAATAATAAAAACCTAATTCAAAAAATCAAGGAATTTTGTCAAAGTATTTTTTAAACTAAGGGGACCTCTAGTAATTTTCTCATGAATAAAAAAATTATTTCGGATAGTTAAGTAAATTTTACTTTAAAAATACTATCCTTTAAGTTTAAATGATTATTTTAATTAAATTTTGAAAATCCACATTTTTTCCTTTGATTTTTTTATTGACCCATGGATAGGACACTTTATATTCTCAAAGTCCTTTGAATTTTGATTAATGAGTTATGAGATGAAGTGCCCCAAAGGTGAAAGGGTAACTTTAGAATTTTGTGCCCTAATCAAAATTTACGGTTAATAAAGGGAAAATGGGTATCCTAATGAACATGTTTGGATGATTGGAATACAATGGGATTAGAAGGTAGAAACTCACTTGCCATCTTTGCTATAATATGAAAAAAATCATAATTTCCCTGATCACATGACTTGAAAGTCAATTAAGATCAAATGGTTCTTAAGTGGTGGGATTAAGCTAGGAATATGATTATTTACTTATCTTAGGCCTAAAATTAGTGATGATAAGATCTTTTAATAAGAACATATTACACTTAAACCAAAATTTTAAGCACCATCAATTTCCCCTGTTATGAGTTTTAACTGCATGATAGTGACCTAGGCTAGATGTCTAAACCCAATTAATTGGATTTAGAAGATAATATGATTCATTATTAACATCTTTAAACACTACAAGCCTGAATTTAATTATGGGCACCATAATCTTTTAGGACTCAAACCTTCCTTAAGGGCACCCACCCACATAACTCTTAAATGAAATATCAATTGAATAACAGAGCCTTAGGATAAATAGAATGTCTAGTTTCCTTGAGCAATGGGATAACCTTAGATTAACCTTAGATGATTGATAAAATGATATGATAAGTTTAAAATGAATTGGAAATATCTCAAGAAATCTTGAAAGTTATTTAGGGTAATGCTAGAGTACTTTGAAATCTCTTGAATATTTTGAAGGGCAAATTGAACTTGTTATATGTTGTTCTAAAACCATCAACTAAGATCTTCTGAGACTCAACTATAATTTCAATTCCTTGCAAAAATATATACATGTTGCCAAAGTTAACCCTTCAGGTAGACGAGCGGGAAGAATCAACAGGTATGCTTTTAAGCTATTGCATTTATTTTTTTGTATCTCTTGTCTCCTGCTTATAAACTTGCAGGTTAAGCAACAAAGTCACCCTACCTATCAAAATTGAAACTTTTAGGATACCCAAGGAACTAAAACGAAGATGAAAAATAAATTTTAAACAAGATAAAATTTACCGCCACAATAGTCAAAATATAAGACAACTCATAATTTAATCACAAACAAAACAACATAACAAAAATTGTAACAAAATTAAGATGACTCTATTAGATGATCGGGAATCCCTCAGAGGAGGTAACCTACGGTTGCTAACAAGATTTCCCACAGTTTAAATGAAAGTATAGAACTCATTGAGTTGAGTTTAGTAAATTCATTTGTACTAAGTGAATCTTAAAGAAAATAGTGGTGCCGGAACGAGGGAACCGTAGGATCCTAACTAGTGTCGTTCTAATCAACTTTAAGATTCTCCATAGCATTTAAATAATCATTACCTTAGGAAACATTTAATTTAACATCGTGACTCAACACATTAGAAAACTTAAACTCGCTATAACAAGGAGCTTGGAGCTAGCATTATTGGTAGCGTGACCATCTTCAACATCAAAACATGTCTGATTTCATTGAAAAGTCCAATTCCTTTGACCTCTTTAAAGAAAATATCCCCTGATTTTTATCGAGAATTTTCATTGGTGAATTCAGTTATATAAGATGTAATTAACTATAAAGGCTTACCTTTATAGGAAATTTTTTTGAACCCAACTTAATATCAACCCTATTTAATTTTTCATATTAAATAGGAGAACTTGTTGGCTTAAATAAAAATGGTTTCGCTGACCAAACATATGTCATATATTTCTTAATGTATTTGATCTAGCCTCACCCTTAAGTCTTGTGTTTATATTTTAGGATAGATACATAACTAAAGGTGTAGTGCTCTTTCATCTAAACTTTGAAAGATATGGGGTAAGTTTGATTTCATATTTTTCTAAAAACTTTTTTTTTTAGTAAAAGATCAACGTGTGGCTTCTATGCATTAAAACTTAAAAATGTTACAAAATAATGGAGGGATAGAGGATCCCCAGCTAAGAAATAAAAATACTTTATAATCTTAGGGGTTCCAAAATCCACAGTACAATGCAACACAAAAAGGTAAGGAAACATGAAAAGGTACATCAAAACCAAAAAACAGGTGACCCAATATAGATAATCTTCGAGCAGCTCATTTCCTGTGCAAAAGAAAAAGTCCCACCATCTGGAAGTCCTTGCAATAAACGTCTTAGAAATGACAACCTGTATCTAGAAAAGCCTCACAAATTGCCTCGACAGCTTCAGCAAAATAATAAAGATCAGTAGGAGGTCGAGCCAAAAAATCTTAAAACCATAAATAAGAGTTAGCCTTGTGATAATGGTTCCAACAGCTGTAGTGGAACAAACCAAAAAATTACCAACAAAAAAACTTCTAATCCACTCATAAGAGCTAATCCACAAACTTAGCCAGATAACTAAATTCAATGATGGTGGTATAACTGTAAAACAAAGGAAACAACCCCAGCAAGAGCAAAAGCACACCATAACCAAATAGTCTTATCCAATTGTGAATCCCGAAACAAAGTCAAAACCTAAAAAGGGGAAGGTGGTATAAGTGTAATGCATTCCCCAGGAAGTCCAAAAAACCATAGCCAATCCCACACCATAAGCAAACATCCTGAACGAAAATAGGTAAAAACAACTTAGCTCATATCCATATCCAAAAAGCTAATCCAATAACTAAATATAGAAATGGTGGTATAAATGTAAAACAAAAAAAACATCCCCAAGGAAAAGCTAATCCATATCCAAAAAACCTTAACCAATTTTGCATCCAGAAAATTGCCAAAACCAAATAATGTGATGGTGGTATAAATGTAAGACATTGAATGCATCCCCCAGGATGTCCAGCACTGAAGAAAATATTGAAAGTATAATGTCGTAGAATGATAAAACACTAATCCTTCCCATAACAAAAAACCAATTGCGAAGCCAGGCATTAACATCTAAGGTAAGGAGAATTAAGCAGATCACCATTTAGAAGGGTGTGAAGATACGACATGGATAAAGTGCCACAACTAACATTAATAGAATTCCTGACCAAACGAGCTAACCAAATAGCAGGAGAGTTACCTTCTTTGTAAATGAAAGACAAATGAAAAACTAAATTGTATCTATGAATATAATCTCAAATTTGATTCATATTAGTAAGCAAATCCCATCGAGGCATAGTGATATTATAGAACTCATCCAAAAGCATTTGTGAATTCATCTCAAAAATGATTTTAGTAAATTTAAGAAGAGCCCCAACCTGAATAACTAAAAGAAAAGCCTAACTTTCAGCCTCCAAAGGAGAGGCGATACAAATCGAAGAAGAAAAATAATAAACATACTACCCAAAATGATTCTGAAGGATCTCACTCACACCAGCCACGCTGGATATCCAACTGCCATCCATATTAAATTTAACCAAGTCCATAGGTGGGGGTTGCCATCAAAAAATGGCCATCCTGCCCACTTTAGACTGCGAAATATCCCGTAGAAAAGATAAGGAACTGCAAGCCCATTTAAAATGAGACAAAATGTTATTGACAACAATACAAGATGCAATCAAATTGTTACTATACTTAGCTTCATTCCTCACCACCCAGATGAACCAAAGAAGAACTAGTGGAAATTGATGTAAATTTTTATCCAGAGCAATAACAATTTTCCGAATATGGAGATAATCCTCAATAGAAAAGGAAAAAATGCCATTTTATATTGAAATGGTTACCTAACATATTCCAAATATCAACAGCAAAAGGAAAAAGAAAAAATAGATGTGCAACCGTTTCAGAGTCTTGAAACACGATTTTCAAACCTTTAAGCTTCAAAATATCATTCAAATGTAGATAATTAAGAAAAAAGAAATAGAAAGAGAAATAAGCTTGTGCCAAATAGCCTGACTCCACCTCCAAGCACTATAAGGACAGATATTAGTATAAAGCATTTTGGTGGGGGAAAAACCAACAGTAGATTTCCATAAAGGAGTGTCTTTCAAAGTATTCTTGATGGAAATTTTAGCAATTTTAGCAGCCTCATGAGCACCTAAAAGATCATTAAGTTGATTGACATCTCAATTACCCTGAAGCAAAGATCTGAAATAGTTAACTTAGGTGGGGAACTTTGCTGCAACATGATATTGTCACCAAGCCCCCATTGATCCTGCCAAACTGAAATCTTGCCCTCTCCAACATCCCAAAAAATAAAATTACAGGCCAACATTCTAATTTTAAGAATGGCTTTCAAAATTCTAGAATCACCTGTCTTCCATTGAACAACAGACGGATGATGGTAAGAGCAAGAATTATGATAGAAGAATTTAGTCCATAAGGAATCATTGGAGAAAAGTTTAAACCAAAGCTTGCACATATTAAAGCTAGAGATTTGATTAAGACTTTTGAGCCCTAACCCTCCAGTAGATATAGGCTTACAAACTTTATGAAAAGAAGTCCATTGCTTATTAGAATAACCACCCGACCAGAGAAACTGGTTGAAAAATCTCTCAAGAGAAAGTTGAATACTCTTCTTGAGATTAAGAATTTGCAAGGCGTGCAAAGGAATACTAAATAAAACACTTTTAAGCAAGGTGAGGTCACCCCCATTAGAAAGAAAGATATTTCTCCAATCATTAATTTTATTTTTGATCCTTTTGACCACCTAATCTAATCAAGTTTGCCAATGATGCCCCGTCAAAAGGTTGACCCCAATATATTTAATGGTAAGGGATGCAGAGTGAAAACTAGAAAAAGAGATAGTCCAAGAGGCAATAGAGCTTTTAACATTATTCCCAAAGAAAAAATTACATTTTTCTTTGTTAAACCATAACCCAGAAGCTTGTTGAAATTCCTTAAGGGCCCTCATTAACACCTTGATGGTGGATTTACTAGCATTAGAGAAGAGGATAACATCATCCGCATAAGCGAGATGACTAACAAGAACCTTGGACTTATGACTGTAGTGAGTATACATCTTGTTAAGCTGCATATTATTGAAAAGGTAAGGGAAGTAATCAAAAGCTATGATAAAAATGGTAGGAGATTAGGGATCCCCTTGCTTAATGCCCCTTTGGGCAAAAAAGAAACCCTAAAAATTGCCATTCACCATCACACTATAGTGATTATTCTAAAGCCACCGTTGAATTAACCAAATTTTAGTGAAATCCACGAGCATGCAAAATGTTAATGATAAAGTCCCAACTAATAGTGTCAAAGGCCTTTCTAATGTCGAGCTTTAAGATCATATTACCACCCCATTAATTTTTATGAAGATCTTCAATAAGCTCTTAAGCAAGTAAAATTTTATCAGTGATTTAAGAAAAGTAGACAGATGAGGCGAGATGATCATAGGTAACATAGGCTAAAGTCTCGAAAGCATAAATCTACTTAAAACTTTGTAAATGACAGAGTTGAGGGAAGTAGGATGAAATATATCCCTACTGGACTTATCACTACTCTTAGGGATGAGCAAAATCATGGAAGAAGTGAAATACTTCCCAGGATCTTCCCCCGAAAGAAACTTTTGATAGCGAGGGTGACTTCCTTCCTGATAAGATCTTAACAAGAAACATAAAAAGAAGGGGTAAAGCCATCGGGACCCGGAGCTTTGTTGGCGTTAATGTCCTTCCAAGACAATAAAATATCATGCTCGGTGAGGACCTCACAAATGGAGAACGAGGACACATACTCCCACTCATCTTCAAAAAGAGTTGTATTGACCGGAAAAACCTAAGAAGTGGTCATGAAGAGGTCTGTGAAATAATCAACAGCACTTTGATTAATATTCTTATCCTCGGTTTAAAAAAACTCAGAAGGGGAACAAATGCTAAGGATGGTATTAATGTTCTTCCTATTTTTAATGGAGGCAAGAAAGTATTTCAAATTACGGTATGTTGAGGAAAAGTTGATATCATTAGCTTTTTGTTTAAAAAAACTTTCCTCCAATGAAATGGCTTCCAAAAGTTTAGTGGGCAGTAGCTAAATCATCAACATGAGTAGAATAAATAACTTGTTCCTCAAGCTTGTCAACTTGAGCTTGAGCCTCCTAAACCTTCCTGTGAAAATTACCAAAAACATTTAAATTCCACTTGAGTAAATGCACAACAACCTTTTTATGTAGCTGCCACAGATTAAACTAAGGATGACCAACACAATCAACATTCTAAACTTGTTGCACAAGATTTAAAAAATTCTCATGAGTGGTCCAGATGTTGAGGAATTTAAAATGATAGGTGGAAGGCTTAATAGTGAATGCAAGCGATAATAAGATGGGATTATGATCAGAGGCAACACGATTTAAATGGTTAAATTTAGCGACATGAAAGTGATTAAAGATATATTGATTGCCAAAGAAATGATCAAGCTTCTGAGCAAGATATCCACACCTGCAAGTAAAGGGAGGACCAGTAAAACCCAGATCAAATAACCCAGCCTCATTAATTATATCACAAAAATGATTGATAAGCAAAGAGTTGCATCTTCCCCTCCTCTTCTTTCAGAAGGCTTCATAATCTTCTTAAAATCTCCCCCCACCAGCCAGTTATCAGTAATAGTGTCCCCCGTCATAGAAAATTTCTGCCATAGATAGTATTTATCCTAGATAAGAGAGCTAGCATAAGAAAAAGTGGCCCAAGAAGAATAGATGTCATGCTTAAAATGAAGCAAAACAAATTGCTCGTCGTCTTCAAGAATCGTGAGATCGATATTATGCTTCCAAAAAACCCAAATTTTGTCGTTTTTAATTCAAAAGGAACTATATTTTTTTAAACTCCTACAAATATGATCTTTATTAGTAGAGACGAGAGGCTCGAGAATAGCAAAAATAAAAATATTATGGACCCTACATAAGTGCTTTAATCTATTAAGGGAGGAAGGGTCATGATTCCCCTAATAGTCCAACACATTATGTTAAACTGTGTCTCGCACGACCCCTTCTAGAATTTCTAGAAGAGGTGTCGACCAGATCACCATCAGAGAGAGACCTACCATCAAAAATGATATTATCTTTATCAAGATGTATAAGCTCATTATTCCATTTACTTTTCTTCTTATTAGCCTTTGGAACCATCCATTCCTCCTCTAAGGCATTCTTAACAACAGAAAGATCAACATGAATTAAATTATTTTTTTGACAATGAACAAAGCCAAATTCCAAACAATCATTGCTCTCCTTTTCAAGAAAAGAAGAGGTAAAGCTAAGAGGAGTAATGTCAGTAGGAGGGTCTAAAGGCATCGTCCCCTCATCAACACGAACAATATTAGTATTCATTTCAGCAACTTTTCCAATGCTTTCACAAATTTCAACATGAAATCTAGAGTTGTTTCTATCTCATTATCAATATTTTCAACATTTTCAACTGGGATAGAAGATTTGTTCAAATCATCATTGCTAACACGAATAATAGAAGAAGGAGCCATGTTTTGGAGCGTAACAGAAGGGAGATTAGACACATTCTCCAAATTTTCAACAGGAAAAGTATCGTTGTTCTCAATATAACTAATAGGAGGCATAGTCACATTAAAAGCAGTAGAAGGCTGCTGATGGGAAAGCTGATTGGCCCGTATAATTTTGTGAGTAGGCCCCACGGTCCCAATAGATTTACTAACTTTAGTGAATTGAGGAGACATGTTCTCTTTTTAGTGTGGGTGTAATCTATAGCAGTGTATAGGAATATGGCCAAACATTCAATAATGTGAAAAGTAAGGAGAATAATTTTCTAAAACCACCTTTTGTCAGTAACTTTTAAATTCAAANATTTCATTTCATTTTGAAATATTACCTACGCTCTGACACAGATCACATGTTATATATATATATATATATATATATTAAAATGTTCCTCTGAAGCAGGCGATGGGATTTTGATTCTGGCGACTGACAGCTTCGACAAAACGACCCCCCTTAAAATTTTTCCGACCAGCTTCTGGCGACTCCACTAGGGAACAGTTTCTCTCTCTATTTTAATCAGGGAATTTTATTTTCATACATCGGTAATGTGTTCATGTCCCTTATGGACCAGGTTACCCTTCTTCTATTTACATGATTCACCTAGTTCTTTCTTGGGTAAGTACGGTCAACTCTTTCGGATGTCATTGCCATCTGTTTAACCACTTTTTGAATAGAGAGGTTCAGGAGTTCATTAAGGCTTTTAATCTTTGTGTGGGGACGGACCCCTAATAGGTGTGTTGTCGAGCTAGTTCTGGCTATGTGTTGTGAAGTCAGGCCCGCACTGTTTCTAAACTTTCCTTTCCCTTTCAAGTATAGTTTGCAATTTTGCAAATTAAGTCAAATTATGCCGTACTGTGCTTTCTCTTTAAACCTTATATATATAATTACTTCTTCTATTTTCAAACTTATTTCTACTAAATTCCAAATTTTTTTCCACAAACTAAAATTTAAATAAAAGACTTGCCCTATCTATAGATCAATCTCTGTTAATTTTTAGTGTTCTTACTATAATTACAAGTTATTGGCCAAATAACAAACCTGAGAGATTTCTTTCTATAGCTGCTACAATGTCATTTCCTACGCTCACTTTCTCGTGCAATCTGCCAATGGGCCGCGATGACTGCAAAATCAACCCACCATCAACTTAAACTATCCCCAGGATTTCCCTTCTTGCAAGAATTTGAAAACTACAGTCCTAGCACCTGTTAGGACTATTGTTCCCACTTCTGCTAAGGGAAAAGTGGTCATGATCATTGAAGATACAACCAAAGGATTCACCATCCTGCCATCAGTGTTTATCATTGGATCGAGTTTGAAGCCTGCACCATTAACTCGATTGCACAGGAGAAACTGTAGCCAATAGGTCCAGAGGGCTACTAAAGCCCAGACTTCTGAAGAAATGTCTATTGAAGAAATTCCTCACTAGGAGGAATTAGAATTGTCTGAAACCTATCCACTTTTGTGAGGAAGTAAGTTCCATCCATTAATGGACACCAATGGGTACGAAAGTATCCATTAAATTGTTGCTACTTTACCGTTAACTTGTGGACATGGTGTTGAGAAGGAGAAACCCACTCGTATCACCCAAGTCAGTACAGTGTTCCAGAGACTAGCTACCAAAGAGGGTTGTTCAGTCAGTGAATTACTTGAACGAATGCAATGTGTAGTATCCCCTGCCTAAAGAAAAAAATTCAAAGAGATGTCAAATCTTCGAGACAATCCCAAATATCAATTGAAACTTCACCTGCTCACATTCTCGTTAGGTTTTGCTGGTGAAATAGAGTTGATACCATCATCATCACCACCGATTCTACCGTCAGTGCTCCAAGACCTATAGGTTGTCAATTGGTTAAGTCACATATGGGTCTGAGTATTTTACCAGTTACCTATCGTAAGGATGTCTCTAAAGTTTTGAAGGATAAGATGAAGAGGTTACCCGGTACTAGATCTGATCTACACCACGGCGAGCATACCTCTTTTTGACATGTCGACACCCTTGTTGAGACACACCGTCTAAAGACATCACCGTTGTAGAAAAAGGTGTGGGTACCCGAGGTTACCGTAACAATACAGTTCAGTGAGACCGTAGAGTAGGATCATGGAATGAAGCAAGGGTCTGAAGTATCTGTCATCGTCGCAGCTATTGCTACCAAGTTTGACGAACAAATGGAAGATGTTAAACATAATCCCCTAGATCTCATGATGATACAAGAATTAATAATCGAAGAAAAGGTTGAGAAGCTTAGGGTCAAGATTTTTGAGTTAACTCGAGAACATGGAGTTTCCATTGATGATGATGATTAAAATTTTCACTCTAATGACTATCTCAATGAGGACTTCATGGGTATTAATGTCATCGAGACCAGAGTTACTACATCTGCACGTGACGCCCAACCTCTCATTAAAGGGAACATTGTAGATGATCTACGTAGGGATTTTCTACTAAGGGATGACTAAATCAGCCAAATGGAGAAAAGGATGGAAGAGATGGCTACTTTCATGGCTGTTATGGCTACAATACAAGAACAGTCTCAACTACAATAGTTAGCATCAACAGCCTTTGGATAGGACACTCTAAATTCTCAAAGTCCTTTGAATTTAAATTAATGAGTTATGAGGTGAAGAGCCCCAAAGGCAAAAGGGTAACTTTAAATTTTGGTGCCCTAATCAAAATTTAGGGTTAACAAAGGGAAAATGGGTATCCTAATGAACATGTTAAGATCATTTCAATACAATGAGATTCAAAGGTAGAAACTCACTTGCCACCTTTGCTATAATATGAACAAAATCCTAATTTCCCTAATCATCATGAATTTGAAGTCAATTAAGAGCAAATGGTTCTTAACTAATGGGCTTAAGCTAGGAAGTTGATTATTTACTTATCTTAAGAATAAAATGAGTGATGATATGATCTTTCAATAAGAACATATATCACTTAAACCAAAATTTAAAGCACCATCAATTTCCACAGTTTTGATTATTAAGTGCTTGATAGTGACCTATGCTTAATGTCCAAACCCAATTGATTGGATTTAAAAGATAATATGATTGGTGATTAACATCTTTAAACACTACAAGCCTGATATTAATTTTTGGCACCATAATCTTTTATAACTCAAACTTGCCTTAGTTGCACCACCCACATAACTCTTAAATGAAATATCAATTGATTAATAGAGTGTTCTAGCCTTAGGTTAAATAGAACATCAAGTTTCCCTGAGCAATAGGATAACCTTAGCTTAAACTTAGATGATTAATAAAAAGATATA
Organism: Phalaenopsis hybrid cultivar; assembly: GCA_002079205.1. Lineage (NCBI taxonomy): Eukaryota > Viridiplantae > Streptophyta > Magnoliopsida > Asparagales > Orchidaceae > Phalaenopsis > Phalaenopsis hybrid cultivar. The sequence continues at coordinate 54,542 of JXCR01056938.1, read as the reverse complement.
ATAAGTTAAAAATGAACTCGAAATATTTCAAGAAATCTTTAAAGTGATTTAGGGTCATACCCCGAGTACTTTGAAATCTCTTGAATATATTGAAGGGCAAATTGAACTTGCTATATTTTTTTTTAAATCATCTACTAAGATCATCTAAGACTCAATAAGGTCATAAATTAGGGATTGGTAGCTATACCTTCATCAACTTATGTAATTTGAATTCCTTAATAAATTATATACATTTTGCCAAAACTAACCTTTCAAGTGGAGGAGCGGGAAGAATCAACAGGAACACTTTTAAGTTATTGCATTTACTTTTTCATATCTCTTTTCTTCTGCTTATAAACATGCATGTTAAACAATAAAGTCACACTGCATGTCAAAGCTGAAACTTTTAGGATAGCCACAAAAGTGAAACCAAGACCAAAAATAAATTTAAAGAAGATAAAACATGTCTACACAATTGATTTAACATCATGACTCGACACATTAGGAAACTTAAACTCGCCATGATGAGGATCTTGGAGCTAGCATTATGGGTAGCACGACCATCTTCAATATCAAAATATGTCTACATCAGTTAAACCATTCCTTAGAATTGAAAAAAAAAAGTCATAGGATTTTGAGGTTGTCCGCCTAGTGCGACGGACCTAAATCCTCAACTTTTCTTTAGGCCTTTGTATGGCTCTGTTATACAATATAAGCCCTAACTTAGTTTAGATTTTTGAGGTTGTCGTTCATCATAACATAAATCCTCACATCTTCCAAGCTATTTGTGTGATTGTTTCACATGTATTTAAGCCCTAATTAATATAATTGGCAGGATGAAACATTTAAATATCTCTCCTCTAAATTAAAGCCAAATCATAGGGTAGACTACGAATTCACTGAGGTTCTCCTTTCTGAGAGTTTTCTTAGGTGAGAATTTAAGCCCTAGTAATTCTTCCATTGAATTCCATAATAAATGTTTAAAATTTAAGTCATTCCCTTTTCACACCTCTTTGTCCAATTTTGTTGAAAAGTATTATTTCTTTGACCTATTTGAAGACAATATCTCTTTACTGTTATTGAGAGTTTTATTAGGTGACTTTAGTTATCTAAGATGTACTTAACTATAAGGGCTTGCCTCTATAAGAGCTTTTTTAAACCCAACTTAATACAAACCCTCTTTAATTTTCCATATTAAATAGGGGACCTTATCAGGTTAAAAAAAATGATTTCACAGACCAAACAGATACCATATATTTCTTAGTTTATTTGATCAAGCCTCACCCTCAAGTCTGGTGTTTATCTTTTGGGATAGATAAAAAGCTTGAGGTGTAGTACTCTTTCTTCTAAACTTTAAAAGATATGGGATCATTTTGATTTCATATTTTTCTAATATATATATACATATATATATATATATATAT
>JXCR01056938.1:25440-53112 GCA_002079205.1 Phalaenopsis hybrid cultivar | reverse complement strand
TTTTTATAATATATATACATATATATATATATATATATATATGTAAATTTTCCCTATGAAATGGGTGACAAAATTCCGATTCCAGCAACCAATAGCTTCCATAAGACGACCCCCCTAAAATTTTGCCAACCACATCTTTTTTGTCAGTTTTAAGGAGATTAATTTATTAAATGTGAGGACTATTTAAAGATCTCCTTAGATAGTGTCCACACCAAGCATTACTAGATCGGTTAATAATTCAAACTTTTTATAGATCAATAATTGATGTTGTTGCTGGTGGACCATTAATGTCAAAACCATTTGATGAAGCATATTCTTTAATTGAAGAGATGACTACTAATAATTTTTAATGGCCCTCTGAAAGGGAAACTCCAAAAAGAGTAGCTAGTACTCATGATTCTGATGCAATGTCTATTTTGGCTTCTCAAATTGTTGTAATTCAAAGAAAATAGATCAGTATGGAATAAATTATTCTCAAACATCTCTTGTGCTTGAGGAAAATTCATTAGAAAAAATGATCAAATCTCAATCTTCATATGAAACCTTAAAAGCTATAAAAAACCAAATTAAAAATCCTTATTCAAATTATTATAATAATAGTAGGAAAAACTACTATAATTATAGTTGAAGTAACAATAACTCTAATGTTGTAAATGTGCAATAGGGGAACAATCATGCAAACCCATTACAAAATTCTAACGATCAGGCAAATTCAAATTATAAATATTATTAACCTTCAGGTTTTAATAGCAATCATAGAGTAAGGAGAATTAATTGACATGTATTAAAGAATTAATATGTCAAATGGGAACATAAATACAAAGTCAAGGAGCTACAATTAGAAAGTAGGAGAATTAATTGACATGTATTGCTACTACTTTTAACAATACACCTATAAAATCTTTTTCAAGTAATGTTGAAGTTAATCCTAATGATAAGAACAAAGAGCAAATCAAGGCTATAGAACTGAGAAGTCGAAAGGAATTAGAAACAAAAGTTCAAAAACATATTGAAGTAGAGAAAGAAGGGGTGGAAATGAAAAGCCTAGCAAAGATTTACATCTTGAGTCAAAATATCCCATTAAACCAATAAAAATTGTTGTAGAAAGACCATCGCCTCCATTTTCTCAATAATTGAAGAATTATAATAAAAATAGCAAATTTGCAAAAATTATGGAAATTTTGAGGGATTTAACGATGAACATTTCCTTTATTGAAGCCATAGAGCAAAAGCAATGTTGTGTGAAGCTACTTAAGGATATACTTAATGAAAAAAGGATGTTTATAGATAATGAGACTATTACACTTAGTGAGAAGTAGAGCATTATAATTCAAAAAAAGCATTCTAAAAAGCTTAAAGATCCTAGTTGTTTTAATATTCCTTGTGCTATTGGAAAAGGATTTTGGTAATAGCTTTAAGTGATTTACGATCCAATATTAATCTTATGCCTCTATCAATTTTCAGAAGGTTGGGTTTAGGAGAAATTTTACCTACTACAGTAACTCTTCAGTTAGCTGATTGTTCAATTACCTATCCTAAATGAGTTATAGAAGATGCTTTTGTAAAATTTGATAACTATAACTTTTTTTTGGATTTTATTGTGTTGGTTATGGATGAAGATAAATAAATTCCTATAATTTTAGGAAGACCATTTGTTGCCACTAGGAGAGCTTTGATAGATGTACTGAAAGGAGAGTTAACAATGAGAGTCAGTGATCAAGAAGTTACATTTAATATTGCAAAATCAATGAGATACCCAATAAAAGGATAAGATGATGCAAGTTTCAAAATTGATATTAACGATTTCCTAAGAAATTAATATTTCACATATAAATTTAAAAAGAAAACCGAAGAAGAATATTTGGAGTATGAAGATGAGGATATAATTCAAGATAAATCTATGGATGTGAGTAATGAAGAATTGAATTATGTTCAGGAGAAATTTGAATTGTTATTTCTTATGGATAATAACAAGAATTTGTTTTCTTTGATTGAGAAACCTCATGAGCTAGAAATTAAAACACTTCTAACGCATTTAAAAATTACAATTTTTGGAGATTTATCTAAATTATATGTTATTGTACCCTAAAAATTAACTGAAGCACAAGGATAAAATCTTTTTAAAATTTTAGGAAGATATAAGAAAGTTTTTGGATGGAAATTAGCTAATATTAAAGAAATCAGTCCTTTGATTTGTATGCACAAAGTTTTATTGGAAGAACATCATGAACCAAAAGCTGATCTTCTAAGGAGATTAAACCTTATGATGAAAGAAGTACTTAAGAAAGTGATTTTAGAACTGTTGGATACTAAATAAATATATCCTATTTTAGACAGTGCTTGGGTGAGTCCAATTCACCGCGTTCCTAAGAATGTTAAGTAATATTGTGTGAAATTGTTAGATGTTGAAGCATATACAAATCAATGTTGTGTGAAAAAAAATGAAGGATATACTTAATAAAAAAAGGATGTTTATAGATAATGAGACTATTGCACTTAGTGAGAAGTATAACATTATATTTCAAAAAAAGCATTCTAAGAAACATAAAGATCCTAGTTGTTTTAATATTCCTTGTGCTATTGGCAAAGGATTTCGGTAATAGCTTTAAGTGATTTACGATCCAATATTAATCTTATGCCTCTATTGATTTTCAGAAGGTTGGGTTTAGGAGAAATTTTACCTACTACAGTAACCCTTCAGTTAGTTGATCATTCAATTACCTATCCTAAATGAGTTATAGAAGATGTTTTGTAAAATTTGATAACTATAACTTTTTTTTGGATTTTATTGTGTTGGTTATGGACGAAGATAAAGAAATTCCTATAATTTTAGGAAGACCATTTGTTGCCACTGGGAGAGCTTTGATAGATGTGCTGAAAGGAGAGTTAACAATGAGAGTCAGTGATCAAGAAGTTACATTTAATATTCCAAAATCAATGAGATACCCAACAAAAGGAAGAGATGATGAAAGTTTCAAAATTGATATTAACAATTTCTTAAGAAAATAATACTTCACATATAAATTTGAAAAGAAAACCGAAGAAGAATATTTGGACTATGAAGATGAGGATATAATTCAAGATAAATCTATGGAAGTGAGTAATGAAGAATAGAATTATGTTCAGGAGCAATTTAAACTGTTAGTTCCTATGGATAATAACAAGAATTTGATTTCTTTGATTGAGAAACCTCGTGAGCAAGATATGAAAACACTTCTAACACATTTAAAAATTACAATTTTTGGAGATTTATCTAATTTTCTGTTATTGTATCTTAAAAATTAACTTAAGCACATGGATAAAATTTTTTTAACATTTTAGGAAGATATAAGAAAGTTTTTTTTATGGTAGTTAGATAATTTTAAAGAAATTAGTCCTTTGATTTGTATGCACAGAGTTTTATTGGAAGAACATCATGAAACAAAAGCTGATTTTCTAAGGAGATTAAACCTTATGATGAAAGAAGTTCTAAAGAAAGTGATTTTAAAATTGTTAGATGCTAAATAAATATATCCTATTTTAGATAGTTCTTAGGTGAGTCCAATTCACAGCGTTCCTAAGAAAGTGAGCGTGACTGTTGTGACAAATGAGAATAATGAATTATTATCGACAAGAAAAGTCACTAGTTGGCAAATCTGCGTTGATTATACAAAATTAAATACAACCATCAGGAAAGATCACTTTTTTTTACTCTTTTTTGACCAAATATTGGATAGGCTAGCTGGGCACAAATATATATATTTTTTTAGATGGATATACCAGCTATCATCAATTTTCTATTGCTCCGGAGGATTAAGATAAGACAATTATTTTCTAGTTTTTATTGTACTTTAGATTTTCGACGAATGCCCTTCTATTTATGTAATGCTTATGCAACATTTTAACGATGTATGATTTCAATTTTTAGTGATTTATTTGAAAAAGCGATAGACCTCTTTATGGATGATTTTCATAAGTTTGGAACTTCATTTGAAATATCTTTAATTTTTTTAGTGAAAGTTCTAGAATGATGTGAAAAGACAAATTTAGAATTAAACTAGAAAAAATGTCAATTCATGGTTGTAGGAAAAATTGTACTTGGGCATAAAATTTCAAAAAATGGCATGGAAGTAATGGCAAAAATTCAAGTTATAGTTAACCTACATCCTCCTACTAGTCTAAGTGGAGTTAGAAGTTTTTTAGAATATGTTGGATTTTACAAGTGATATATAAAAGATTTTTCAGAAACCATAAAGCCTTTATGCCAACTTGTGGAAAATGAAACAAAATCTGATTTTAATTAAGAGGGTCTTAATGCCTTTGAAACATTAAATGAAAAATTAATCACTACTTCAATAATTTTTTCAACTGATTGAGAGAAACCATTCAAACTAATGTGTGATACGAGTGATTATGCAATTGGAGTTGTTTTAGGACAAAGATATGACAATTATTAAAGTTATATATTACGCTAGTAAAACTCTAAATGTTGCTCAAATTAGTTATACAACTACTAAAAGAGAGTTATTAAGAATATTTTTTGCTTTTGATAAGCTTAGGCATATCTAATTAGAGCTAAATGTGTTGTGTATACAGACAACACTGCTATAAAAGATTTGATGCCACAGAAAGATGCAAAACTGATATTCTATAAATGGGTACATCTGATACAAGAGTTTAATTTTTTGGACGTAGATAGGAAATAATTTGATAATTAAATAGCTGATCATTATTTTAGGCTGGAATAAAAAGAAACCTGTGATCTTGAAAGAGAAATTAATGAAACTTTTCTTGATGAATAACTATATACACTTAAAGAATGAGAAATACGATGGTATGGTGATATTGTGAACTACACTGTTAGTGGAATTTTATGATATGGTTTGACAAAGCCACAAGAGAGGGAATTTATTCATGATTCAAAATTTTAATTTTGGGATGACCATTATTTATACATATAATGCAAAGATTTGCCTATGCGGAGATGTGTGTCTGATAAATAAATTGAAGAAACTATCTAAAAATGTCATTTTTTAAATTTGGGGGTCATTTTGGAATTGATAGAAATGTTCATAAAAATCTACAATATGGCTTTTACTAGCCTGCTCTACTTAAAAAAGTTAATATATTTATAAAAAAATGTGTTCGATGTAGGTAGTAGAGAATACTTCAAAAGGAAATGAAACGCCTTAGAATTTTACTTTAGAAGTCGAAATTTTTTATGTTTCGAGTTGGATTTTAATGGACCATTTATACCTTTATTTGGATATATATATATATTACTTACTATTGATTATGTGTGANTTGGGAATGGAATGATGATTCCTGTATTGATTCATCAAACCATCTAGTTGCCCTTAACCTTGTAATATTCCTTTTCTTCAACATGTAGGGAGATACTGTTTCTCCTTGATGAAAATATATTATATATATATATATATATATTATGTAGGGAGCATAGCTCCAATTCATTAAAGAAACCAAAACAAAATACAAAGGGGAAGAAATGAAAAAAAGGCGACAGGAGAGGGCCTTTATGAAGGAAGGCAACCTCTCAAACCCACTACAGATGTTATTTGATATAAGGGAGAGGCAACGGATCACTGGATAAGAGAAAGTCCAGTGGGGGGGATCCTTCTGCTCACTAAAGGTTCTTCTGTATAGAGACCCCTTCTAGCCAGCCAATTGGATGGTCTATTTCCTTCTCTGTTAATATGGGAAAACTTGATAGAGCAAAATTTAAGCCATTGATGAATACCAGAGATCCAGCAGATTAAGTTCCATGGGGTATCTGAAGACCCATGGATAATGTTAATAAGTTGCAAGGATATATATATATATATATATATATGGGGATTACAAAGATGGAGGTGGCGGCTGGACCTAGCAGAGCTCTGCTAGGGTTTTCGCAGTAATGGAGCTGACTGGTGTTGTTGGGAAGCTTGTTCTTGGTGCTGGCTGGTTCTTGAAGAAGCTCTTTTGGCTTTTTTGGAACTTTCTGTTTTGTTCTTGGTGGACTTGCTGGGGTTGTTGAGGTTTCTTGCTGTTTTTTATGAAGCTGTTACTGTTCCATTGGGCAGCTCAAGCTCCTCTGCTTCTTCTGCTGTCTTTCCTTGGTGAACTTTTAACTTGCTTGGAAGCTGTGGTTTGCTACCTTTGGGAAGTTCTCTTGCTTGGGAAGTAGCTGTCTACTTTTCTTTACCTCCTTTCCTGTTGTTTGTTTTGGCCTGGATCCTTATTTTGGGGTCCTGGTCTGGTGAAACATGAACACCCCTATTGACTTGGAAACCAACTTGCAATGGACCAAAGCCACCTATGCTGGAGTGGTGGGTAATCCTCCCTCCCCTTTTCTGGATCCTGATTTACTTGTCTTCCCTCAGGACTTTCATAACACTGTTGCTGGAAGAGGATCTGCTACCTGCATTCACCCTGTGGTTATTAAAGATGGGGAACCTGCTGCCTTTTTTTTCTGAAAATGAGCTTGCTGACTTAAACTTGGAGGTTTAGTTCACCCTAATTGGTAAATTCAGTTTGGGACATCCAAAGATGGAGCTAGTAAGAAAATACTTTGAATCCCTGAAGATTTCAGAATGGAAGCTTGGGCTGTTGGATGGTAGACACCTCCTAATCCAACTGACTAAAGAGGAGGACTATGCCAGAATTTTTGCAAAGCAATCCATCATAATTGCTGGAACATAAATGAAAATCTTAAAATGGTCACCTGATTATGATCCATCACAAGAACCTCCCACAGTGCCTATTTGGTTTAAGCTACCTAAGCTTCCTTTGCATTTATTTAAAATGAATGCATTGTTCAATACAGGGTGCACCTTGGGTACACCATTGAAGGTTAATGCTGCTACTTTTAACAAGGCAAGACCAGCCAATGCAAGAATCTTAGTGGAAAGAGATGTGACTCTCTCTGATGTTAAGAGAATATGGATTGGGGACACTCAGAGAGGTTTTTGGCAAGAAGTCATCATGGAGTAAAGACCACACTATTGCCAACATTGCAAAATGTTTGGACATAATAGGGAGAGATGCTACAGATTGAAACCTCCCATTAGAAGAACTCACCACCAACCTCAGCAGGAGTTAGAGGATGCCACAAACAAAATCCATGAAACTGGAAATACAGTAGTGCAAAAGAAGACAGTGCATGTTGAAGGGAATGAGAAGTCCCCCACGCAAATGGACCCTCACTGTATGGAGAAGACAGTGAGAGTTGGCAGCAAAGCAATTGGCCAAATAACTACAAAGGATAAGGAAATAGAGATCCATCCAGAGGCTGAGTCAGTGTGGGAAGTGTTTACCTCCCCTCCTCCCAGAAATGTGATGAATCCAGTGGTGGAACCCCCTTGTCAGAAACTAGTAGAAGACATGAATAAAGAGCTAGAGTCAGAGTGGCAAATCCAGAAAGCTAAGAAGAAAAAAAATTATAAAGTAGAAGGACAATACTTTGGGAAAGGCAAGGAGCTTCAGAGTTTGGAGGTCCATGCTAATCAGATAAGAATGGGTTCAAACAAATATAGAGGGAGGACTAGGTCCAGGTCCCAACCTTACTCTTCTCCCCCTTCCCCATGATTAATCTGTTATGTTGGAATATTAGGGGGATTGCCCACCCCTTATCTCTGAAAGACTCAAATATCTGAATAAGAAGCACAAAATTTGGTGTATTGCCATTTTGGAACCTATGGTTCACCTCAACACTTTGAAAATTGCTAAAGTCTTCCCTGGATTCAATTTGTTTACTAACAACAACAACAAAATTTGGGTTTTTTGTAGGAAAGAAATGCAGTGCTCTATCCTACTTAACCATACCCAAATCGTACATTTTAATCTCAAATTTGTGGATAAGGAAGTCTTTGTTTTTTTTGTCTATGCTGGATGTTCTAAAGCAGCTAGAATTGAGTTGTAAGAATCTCTGCAGCTCATCCAAGGTTCTGTTGACAAGGCCTGGATGGTAGGAGGAGACTTTAATTGTGTCTCATCTCCTACTGAAAGGAAGGGTGGCAGACCTCCCAATCCCATTAACATATCTTTCTTCAATGACAATATCCAAAAAGCTGGATTATTTGACCTAGGTTTTTGTGGTCCTACCTTGACTTGGAGAAGGAAGGAGCTGTGGGAAAGGCTGGATAGAGTTCTGGCCAATGAATACTAGATCCAACAGTTCTTGTAGACAATTGTTACCCATTTAAGCCTTGCTGGGTCTGATCACAGGCCTTTACTGATTACTATTGGGAATAAGATGGCTAACCAGAAAAGCTCCTTCAGATACTTGAATGTTTGGTCTCAGCATTTAACTTTCTTGAATATTATTAAAGATCAGTGGAAGAAAGACCTTCACCCTAACCGATTTATCAACCTTTGGCTTAATTAGAAGAGGGTTGCTAAACCCCTTAAACAGTGAAGCTGGAATACCTTTGGAGACCTCCTACTGATTATTGAAAAGGCTGAAAAGGAGGTAACTGAACTGGAGGAGGAGCATAGTAAAGGAAGGATTGATGAGGTTGTTCTCCTTGAGGATAATGAGAGACTTTTAAATGCCATCCAGTGGCAGGATCACTTCCTTCAACAAAAGGCTACAAAAACAAAATATGGAGATAAGAATACTAAATTCTACCATGCCTGCATCAAATACCAAAGGAAATGCAACACTATCCACTCTATCAAAGATCATAATGGTACTTGGCTTAGGAAGGATGAGGAAATCGCTGATAGTGCTGTGTAGTATTGCCAAAGCCTAATGAATGAGACCACTAGGGAAAGAGAACAAATTGATAGAAATTTGTTCATAGACAACAAGAAGTTCACTGCTAATTTGCATTTAAATGAAATCCCTATTGAGGAAGAGATAAAGGCTGCTTTGAATTCTATTGATAGTTCCAAATCAGCTGGACCTGATGGGTTTACTTCTGATTTCTATAAGAAGGCTTGGGAGGTCATCAAGGAAGAGGTGATCATAGCTATTCAACACTTTTTCAAAGGAAACTCACTCCCTAACTATTTCAGTGCCTCTACTATTGTTTTTATCCCAAAGACATCTATCAAGGACAGCTGGAGGCAGTACAGAACTCTGAGTTTAAACAATGTCATAAGTAAGATGCTAAGCAAAATCATTGTCAACAGGCTTCAGCCTGTCTTACCTCACCTTATCAGCATCAACCAAGCTGCTTTTGTTAAAGGCAGAAGTATTGGGGATAACACCCTTCTGTCTCAAGAACTTCTGCAGGATTTGGAGAAACCTTGCATAGGGGGTAATGCAATCCTTAAGCTTGATCTAATGAAGGGTTATGATATGGTTAACTGGGATTTCATCATTGAATGTTTGGAGGCTAGGGGCTTTTCCAGAGATTGTTGCAAGATGATTAAAAGATGGCTGCAGGACAACACAAACTCAGTTTTTATAAATGGGAAATCTCATGGTTTCTTTAAAGCCACCAGAGGACTAAACAAGGGGACCCTTTGTCCCCCACCATTTTCATACTGGTGTTGGACTACTTTTCTAGACTGATGGACTGCAAGGAGAAGAGGAAAACCTTTAACTCGTATCACAATAGAGCTAGGATGGACATCAGCCATCTGATCTATGCTGATGACATCCTGCTGTTCACTAGGGCCTCTAAGCCTACTACTAAGTACATTATGGGATGTCTTCAACAGTTCTAACAGGTGTCTGGGCTAAAGGTCAACAAGGAAAAATGTGAGATTCTGATTAGCAAAAAAGCCACTCTACCAATCAAGCAATAAATGCATTCTTACACTGGTTTCTCTAGTCTGAGCCTCCCCTTCAAATATTTGGGGATTCATCTTACCAGAGGAAGAATAAAGCTCATCTAATTTGATGAGGTTATTGATAAGATAACCTCCACTCTTCAGGGGTGGTCTAACTCCTTTTTGTCCAATGGGGGTAGGATCACCCTACTGAAGAGCATTCTTACCTCTATCCCCTTGTATGCTCTCCAAGTGGCTACAATGAAAAGAAGCACATCTTTGCTGCTGGAAAGAACCTTCAACAGATTTTTGTGGGCTGGAAACAGAAAACAAGTGGCTTGGGCTAGTTGGCAAAAAGTGGCTAAACCATGGGAGGCTGGTGGTTTAGGTTTTAAAGGCTTGCATCAGATGCAACACATTAGCCTGTGTAAGCTGTGGATTAAATTCAGACAAAATGAAAGCTTATGGGCCAACTTTATGATGGCCAAATATTGCAAGTCTGTCCATCCTGGGGAGGTCACTAGGAAGGTGGGAGACTCTAGAATTTGGGTCAAGATGCTCAAGGCTAGAGATGACATTGATCAGCTGCTCAGATGGGAGTTGAGACAAGGGAATATTAATTTTTGGAAAGACAACTGGTGTTCAAATGACTATTTGGAACCTATGCAGGATGAAAAGGAGGGGGATTTATTGGTTAAAGACTGTTGGGTAGGTAATGGTTGGTCTGAGTACTTCTTGAGGGGATTACTAAAGGAGCAGTTTGCTAGCTACATCTCTACAATACAATTTGACAGAAATAAGAAGGATAAACTCATCCTGCTGAATAGGACTAAAGCTAGTATCTCTAAAGACATTCAGAATTACTTGTATTGCTGGGATTCTTGCCTGTGGAACATCTCCACTTGCCAAAAACATCTCACCCCCTCTATGTTGTTCTTCTCTTGGAGAGTTATCAACAACCTTCTGCCAACTGATGATATCCTGAAACTAAAAGGCCTGAAAGGCCCTTCAAGATGCTATTTATGTAAGCTAGATCAGGACACAAGGGATCACCTATTCTTCAGGTGTAACTTTGCCAAGGAGGTTTGGAGTAAACTAACTTCCCAAATGAACATAAATCTGATTAACATTGGTTGGGACAGCATTATTGACTGCATTAAAGATTGGAAAGGGATAAACCTCAAGCCAATTCCCTTCATTATGGCTTGGTTTTTTTGGATGGCTAGAAACATGGCCAAACATGAGGATAGGGAGGCCAATGCTACTTGGTTGATGAATAACTACTGGGCTTACCTAAATAAACTAATACACTGGGGGAAGTTCCCCAGGATTTTGCAGACCATAACTTACATGGGTGCCAACCAATTCAAAATCATCAAGGTGAGATGGGAGAGACCTCCTTATCCTTTCATTAAAATAAACACTGATGGAAGCTACACAAACAAGAGAGCAGGCGTTGGGGGAATTTTCAGAGACCAAGGGAAGACTTTGTTGTTTTATAAGGCCCCTTATATTGCTGATGATGCTTTGGAAATTGAAGCTGCTGCACTTTTCTGGGCTTTAAATTTTGCTAAAAAGAACAATTGGCAATGGATTTTTGCTGAAGTGGACTCCTCCCTGCTGGTGGAGTTACTAAATTCTAAGATGTCTTCCTTTTGGCAAATTAACCAATGGATTCATAGAATCAACAAGCTTAGTACTGAAAGTAAAATCCATTTCTCTTTTGTGTATAGGGAAGCTAATAGACTTGCTAATTATCTAGCTATAGAAAGTGCTCATGCTGATCATCCTGAGGTGTCTACAACTCTCTCCCCCTCCCTACAGCTACTAACTCAGGGGGACAAGCTTCAAATCCCTTATCTAAGAGTGCAAAGATGATTGCTGGACTTGTGGGTGTGGACATGAATTGTTATGCTCTATTGCTGAGATTGTGTTNCCTCCTTTTTAAAAGATTGAAGAAAATAAACAATTAATGTTATGCCACAAAGGATATTTGAAGTACAAAGAATATGTGAGCTTGGATAGGTAATTTAATAAATGAAATTAAATGGATGTAATAAAAATGGAATTAAGCATGTGGGGGTGGAAGGGTTAGAGCTCCTATGTTCGGCTAAAAGAATATCTCAGTAGTTATTTGGTCCAAAGTTTAAGAAGATGTGGTTTGGGGAATTTAGAGAATAAGCGGACTATTTGATCATAGGGTTTCACTTTCAAACTCTTAAAGACTGTTGATTTTGTTGATGTTCTGATTCTGCTAAATTCATTAACAAAGTTTCCTTCTTGATATGTAAGACTTGCTCAACATGCATGTCTATATATATATTAAAAGAAAATCAATATTTGGCAGAGGCCCAAATACTGATTTCTTATGCGCAATGCCCCATGATGAGAGCCCACGCCATGTGCCTAAATATTTGAGAATCAAGCACAATGTAGATCGAATTAGTGACCTGAGAGGACCTACAATGAAATCCGCCAACCAACAAGCCACGGCTTGCAGCACGCACACACACACACACACACACACACACACACACACACACACACATATATATATATATATATTAATTACAATAGACTATGTATCCTAATGTATTAAGACAATAGATTTACCTTAATGTGATGCTCGGAGTGCATTAAATTTTTTAATAAAAAATATTTTTACAAGATGTGGTATGCCGAAAGTAATCATTACTGATCGAGGATTTCACTTTAGGAATAAGTGAATTGAAGAGTTAGTGGAACATTTTGATATTATACATAGGATTGCTACTGCTTTTCATCTCTAGACTAGTGGTCTAGAAGAAGTATCTAATCATGAAATTAAAAGAATATTAGGAAAAATTATAAATCCTAATAAAATGAATTGGACTGCTAGATATGGGCTTATAATATAGCTTATCAAATGCTCATAGGAATGTCACCAAATAGATTAATTTTATGGCAAGACTTTTCACTTACCAGTAGAATTGGAACTTAAAGCTTATTGGTCTATTAGAGAATTAAATTTTAATTTAAAAGATGCTGGTGAGAAAAGATTGTTGCAACTAAATGAACCAGAAGAAATTATGAATGAATCTTATAATAAAGCTAGCATATATAAAGAGAAAATAAAAGAATTGCATGATCAAAAGATATAAAAAAAGAATTTGAGCCTGGATAAGAAAATCTACTATACTATACAATATTGAAATTATTTCTTGGAAAACTAAAGTCTAGGTGGATAGGGTCATTCATTGTTGTAAAATTATACACCTACGGAGTTGTTAATTTTGAAGATTCCATTACTAGAAAGATATATAAAGTAAATAGGCACAGATAGAAAACATATTTTGATGGTCAAAGACCAAATTTTTAAGAGACTTTAATGTTGGGTCACTAAGAGTAAAGACTAGGAATTTTGGGCTAACGACATTAAACCAAGCGCTTTGTGGGAGGCAATCCATAATTTTTTTAATTAATGTTGCGAATGTATTTTGTAAGTAGTATTATATATTAATCTTTATTTATGTTTTTAGTGAATTCTGTGCACTTTTGAAACTTACATATTAAGAAAATACATTAAAACATCTTTAATTACCAAATTATATGGAAGATTTGAGAGTTATTTAAATTTATAGCAAAACGGTGCAGAAATCTATACTATCATAAGAGGCACCATTTTCTAGAGAACTAATGCTAGATGATTCAGAAATTGGTGTCAGAAGCGTCAGAACGAGTTTGGAAGATTTTAAAGGTGGTTATGGGTGGTTTTTAACGGATTTTCTTCCTAGTAACTTTGAAAAACCAAAATTTTGAGTTATTTAAGTGTGGAAAATGAAAAGGAAGTCTCCATTTTTCGAATACTATGGCTTCCAACTCTATTGAAATCTCCAATTATGGAACTTTCAATAGGAGAAAGTACACTGGTTTTGATGAGCAGAAAATATATGATTGAGTTCTTATGAAAAAGAGATTAATCAAGGAAAGATTATCTTTGAATCGAGGATTCAACACACCAAGTACTCGTGTGGAGGAATATACTGTGCAGAGATGCTGAGAAGTCCTATGAGATATAACTCTTGCAGTAGTCCTTCCTGTGGTAAAAAAGTTTTATGCTAATCTTCATAGAATTAACCAAGGAGTCTTCTATGTTCAAGGCAGGTGGGTACCATTTACTCCTTCAAAAACAAATGATTTGTTTTAGGATTGAAAGCGTCCCGATTTTTTGTTATGCAAATTTTTTCCCTACAAGAGATAACATGAATGAACTTTATCAATTCCTTTCTGATGAAGATACAAATTAGGAAACAAGAGATAATGGACATGTAAGTTTTTCTTCATCATTATTGAATCCTACATCGAAGGCATGACATTTCTTTATTACATCAAAAATTCTTCCTACCATGAAAATCAGAAAAGTGATAAGGAAATTGCTATTTTTAATTATTGTATTCAAACAAAAAGACCTATTGTTGTGGGTGCTTTACTTAGAAAATCTATTTTGGGTTTGATTATAAATGGATCAACTTATGGGCTGGTACATCCTTCTACCATATTCCTACTATGAAGTCTGTCACAAGTGCCTTATGAAAGTTGGGAAAAAGTGATTCTCCCTTGGAAGCCTATGGACCCAGAGATTTGTTGCATTTGCATAGAAAATGGGGAGGAAAACAATATGAATACTCTTACGGATCAATCATTTTAAAATTCATCACCTCATCCTTAATTTCCTTATAGTTCACGTGAAATTTTGAAAAGGATCAAGAAGTTGTAGAAAGAGGGACAAAGTATTATGAGTTGAATTGGAAAACTTTCTGATATATTTGGTCATTTGAATTGGAGGATGAAAGAACAATTTGAACATACCGGGAGTGCATTAGATGATATGCTGTATATGATTAAGAAAAATGCTTGGGTTGAAAAGAATAGAGAGACACATTTTCTCTCCAACCTATTTACAACTTATACATTCACTACCAAACCATGGGAAATATTCAAGTAGATAAAAGTAAAGAAGATGTTTGAAACTGCTAAAGTACGGAATTTGTAATTATATATGCTTTTATGTGTTAAATTTCTGTATTGGAGTTCATTTATTTTCATTTTTGAAATTTATGTGTGATATGATAAGTGATTGATATTAGGTCTTCAACGTTAGTTTGTATGGTGTGATTTTGATGCTAAATTGGATGAATTGGCTTGAAAATTATTGTTTTGTAATCGTGTAGATTTTATTTATAAATCTGAGTTTTGTGTTGTTTGTGAAATTATTTTGTTTGAAGATTGTTCAATTATGAATATTGGTGTTAATTTAAGTTAATTAGAGGTTGGTGTGGTTTGGTATATAATAGATTTAAAAAAAAAAATTGAAAATTGATGTTTTTTTGTATTAGCGCCAAAGGCGCCAGATTTGGCACTTGGGGTGCCAATTTCCTAAAAACACCCAATTTTCATTAAAATAGCGAAAAATCACAATAAAACCCCATTTTTACTACTTGGGTCGTCTCCTACCTCTAAACTATGGTTGAAACTCAACCATAGGCTTGCATTTCCTGGATTTGAGGAGATTTAAAGGCTAAAAATGCTTAGATTTCATCTACCATTTGTAAGAGCTTCACTTTAACTTAGAGAATTTTGATTTTCACCATGAATTTTTCCTACATTATGGAAATAAAAAAATTTGAGTTTTTATTGTAAAAGTTTAGAGAGAACCCATGATAAAAAGTTTCTTACCAAGTATTTCTACTTTTGGAGTTTAATTTATGATATTGTAAATGTATATGGATTTTATGTGAATTTATTTAGAAATTGCTATGGCACTAAAAGTGAAGAGAGGAAAGCCCTTAGGCAGTTTTGATGTGAGACAATTTCTTAATTTAAATGCTCAATATAATTACAATACTGTGATGGGTACAAGAAAATTGATTCAAGAGCGTGCATTCTCAAACCCGGGTTGAGAGATTGAAAGGTTGATAATTACTCAAAACTGAAAGAATTTTTTGTACTTCACCCCTGTAGCAATTGTTTCACCTTTTCATAAATTTTATGCCAATCTTCGGGTGACATCTAACTAGCAAGTTTATCTTAGAGGTAAGAGTGTTGAAGTTGATCGTAAAAGAATCAATGCATTATACCAGTTGGGAAATGAATTTCATTGTAAGTACCTGTATTTGTGATTCTGATTCATCACCTGATGAAGTAAATGCCTATCTTACTGATGGAAGGGGAGAATGGAAAATTAAGAATAATCACAAGGTTAATTTCTCCACTTCCATGTTAAATGTACAATCTAAAACATAGCATTACTTTATTTCTGCAAAATTTCTTCCATCTATTTACCTTAGCAAAGTAACCAATCAGCAAGCAGTATATAAATTTTGCATCCAACAAATGATAACTATTGATATTGGTGCTCTTTTTCTACATAATGCTCAGAGTATTGCTAGAAGTGGAACAACCAGTGCTTTGGTTTATCCTGCCAAAACTTTCACGTTATGAAAACAATAAAGAGTAGAATTTGATTAGGATGAAGAAATATTGCAACCACTTAAACTCATTGGAAAATCCACTGTTCATAAATTTAAATCATTTATTGGATTTAGGAGTGGAAGTAGCGGTAGACCTGCTACGTAACCTACAAGACCATCTACTTCCAACACTTATTCAATTGAAAATATTTTGGAACAGTTAATTATTCAGTAATCAGATATTTTAGTAATGCAGAACTGAATAGGTGGTTTGGTATCAATAAATGCTCATAATGATGATAATTAGAAAAGAAGAGTACAACATGATATTGCATATCAAGAGGCTATGGTTAGATATCTTAGGGGTGATCAAACTGTATTATTTCATACAGGCCCTTGCTTCTTGCCTTATGTGCATGATAACTTTGAAGAAGAAGAAGATGAAGAGAAGAAAAAGAGGAAGATGATGAATGATGACTAATTGGGTTTTACATGTTTTCATTCGTTGTTGTTCATTTCATTTGCTGCTCTTGTTACGACTTGGACAATTTATTTTTTTTGTTTATGGAACTAAGAACTTGTTGTTTGTATAGATGTTAATTGTGGATTTTTGTTTCATTGTTGTTTGTTTCTTTAATTTACTTCATATGTTTTTTTAGCGAATCCTTTGATATGTTATGTTTCACTTGATGTTTTAAAGCCTGTACTATTTACATTAGTACCTACAATGTGTCAATGCCAAGTTTAACACTCAGAACCCTTCACAGGTTTATTTTAGTTTAATGCATTTAGTGATTTCTAGCCACCTACAATTTTTGTGCTGAATGCTTTACTTATTACCAAAAAAACTATGTTTGGGCAAAAAAAAATTTTCTTTATAAGAAGTGAACTAAATTTTATTTGCCCTCAATTAAATATATTTTTAAAATTAATTTAACATGACCTTGGGTATTAGAGGCTAACTTTAGAGAACTATATGTTTGTTTTTAAATATTATAGTAAATTTAAGGAAAGAACTTTAATAATGAAGGTCAATTCTACAGTTAAAATATATAGTATAAAACGATAAGACTATGTTTTTTATATTTAAAGTAAAAAATATTATATCTTTGAAGTATTTAGAATCTTAAAGTTTCATATAAGAAGAGAAGAATGAAACTCTATGAAAAATCTTCAAAGCTAATATGAATTTATAAAGTGAAGGAAGGTAGGAAGTTTTAACTCCAAGAAGGGAATCGCTAAGTTCAAATTTATTAAACGCTATCCAGATATAGTAAGTTCACATGAAATAGAAAAAAAAAGAAAGGATAGAAAATGATCCTAAAGAAAAAAAAACAAAATAAAAATATGTGAGGAGAAGCTTGTGGAGATGCCTAATAAAAAATTGGCTTCACTTGAATGAACTTGAGGAAAAAAATGTTATTACATTTTCTAAACTTATATTTGAGTATTAGCATCATTTGTAATAAACTTTTCATGAAATTCCTTTTCATATGGGCATTCTAAGTATGATTGATAAGATAAATTATAATTCTTCTTCAAATGAATAGAGATTCAAAAATCTTAGACTTGTCAACTAGGTGTTCTTATACATTTTATTTTAACCTAAGTTATTAAAAGTTTTTCTTATGTTATGCTATTATATTTATTAAACCAAATAATAGAAATTTATAATTTAATATCAATCATAAGTCATATATTTATAAAGTAAAAGAGTCACTTGAGGAAAAGTAACTTTTCAGTTTTGGGGAGTTTGATACCCCAAAAAAAATGTGCAATTTTATGTACACATTTTATGCTTGAATTAGATGATATTGCAGATTAAAGAAGGTTAGTTTCATATTTTATTGCAGGTATATTGATTTTAGGCATTTGGAGCAATAGGGAGAGAAATGGAAGAAGTTTGGAGTCAAAATGCAGTTTTCAGCATCCTGGCGCTAGAATTGCTAGAACTGGTGCCAAAGAGGCTAGAACAGGTGTTAGAGGTGCCATTTAAAGAGAGATGGTGCAAGAGGTGCAATTTTATTGAGAGCTAGTGATAGAGGCACCATTTTATAAGGAAACAATGCTAGAGGCGTCAAACTCCTTAGAACAGTGTAGAACTCTAATAAACTTTGGCTATAAACTATTTAAGATGAATTATAGCAGTTATTGACTATCTTTGAGAGGTTCTAGAAAGCTTCGGCTAATTCAAATGCCCAACAAAGTGATTCAATGCTTAAAAAAACATTGGAAATTCACTTTAATGAAGAGATATGTCTCTTTGATGAAGGGACTTGTCTCTTAATGTGAAGAGGTGTGCCACTTGGGAAAAGAAGAGGGAGTTTTGGGGATAGTTTTCAATGCTCATATAATTAACTGTGGACGCCCATGGTTCCTTACTTTATGCTTAGTGGGGTTATGTAAAATTCTTATTTCCTTATGGTATTCTTGCTTTCAGTCAACTGGAACCCTTTTGGCCCTTCTTTACACTATTTCTGATAATGGGGTTAAGCAACTTATTTTGGAGGCTCATAGCTACATATTTCTATGTATTATGCACTCTAACTCTTTGGGTGGCCGGTGGCTCCACATTTTTCTATTCCTTTCATGATGGACTGGTTGGATGGTTTCTTTTCTTCCATTGAAGGTTGTTACTTTGCTTATTTGGTGCTTTCATAGAATTTTAATTGCAACTTATGGACTACTGGGTTCGACTTTAACTCTATCAAGTATCCAAAAAGATGTTTTGGCTTTGCAATTTTCACACCTTTTTTTGCATAATTTATACATGTTCAGAGGGGGTATACTTCTTTGGTTGGGTATACGTTTTTTTCAGATACATGTATTTTTTTTAACTTCTATTTGTTCTTTTTTCTTTTTTTTGGGTGGAGTTGTAAGGTGGGAAGAGGAACCCCTAGGATCTTATGTATTTTTCTTTGTTTTTAGAGAGGATCCTCTTTCCCTTCCCAATTTTGTAACCACCATTTCATTTAATGCGTAAGGAGCCANCATATATAATCATGGAGGTAGCGGCTGGACCTAGCAGAGCTCTGCTAGGGTTTCGGCTATAATGGAGTTGCCTGGTGTTGCTGTGCTGATTGTTTTAGGAGCTGGCTGTATCTTGAAGAGGTTACTTTGGCTTGGATTGAATCTTCAGCACTGTTCACTGTGGCCTTGTTGGGGGAAGCTAAGGCTTTTTGCTGCTTTAGTGAAGCATTTACTATTTCATTAGTTAGCTGAAACTGCTACTCTCCTTACTTTTTTTTAGCTGGTGTTTGTGGTTGGCCGGGGCCTATCTCTGCTATTTTTTTCTGTTCTCTGTGGCCTTGTTGGGGAAGCTAAGGTCTTGCTGCCTTAGTGAACCCATTACTGTTGCATTGGGAAGTTGAAGATGCTAGTATCCTTACTTCCTTTTAGCTGGTGTTTGAGTTTGGCCTGGAGTCTGTCTGCTTTCTTTGGTTGGGATAGGAACCTGCCTTGCCTTTCTCTGAATTAGGGGTGCTGGTCTGGTGAACCATGACCACCCCTATTAATATGGAAACTAATTTACAATGGACTAAAGCCACCTATGCTGGGGTGGTTGGAAATCCCTCCTCCCCTTTGTTGGATCCTGATTTACTAGTCTTCCCTCTAGAATTTCATAGCACTGCTGATGGGAGAGGTTCTCCCTCTTGCATTCACCCAGTGGGCTCTAAAGATGGGGATCCAGCTACTATTTTCTCTAAAAAAGAGATTGATGATCTAAACTTGGAGGTTCAATTCACTCTAATTAGTAAATTCAGCTTGGGCCATCCAAAGATGGAACTTGTAAGAAAATATTTTGAATCCCTAAAAATTTCAGAGTGGAAGCTAGGTATGCTAGATGGTAGGCATCTCCTAATCCAACTGACTAAAGAAGAGGACTATGCCAGAATATTTGCAAAGCAATCCATCATCATAGCTGGAACAGAAATGAAAATTTTAAAATGGTCACCTGATTATGATCCATCACAAGAACCTCCCACAGTGCCTATATGTTTTAAGCTACCTAAACTTCCTTTATTTGAATTGAATGCATTGTTGAATATTGGGTGCACCTTGGGAACACCTTTGAAGGTTGATGCTGCTACTTTCAATAAGGTTAGACCAGCCAGTGCAAGAATTTTAGTGGAAAGGGATGTTACCCTTCCTTATGTCAAGAGAATTTGGATTGGGGACACTCAGAGGGGGTTTTGGCAGGAAGTAATCATGGAGCAAAGACCACATTATTTCCAACATTGCAAAATTTTTGGACATAATAGGGAGAGATGCTATAGGTTGAAACCCCCCAATAGAAGGGTTTACCAACAACCTCAGCAGGAGTTGGATGATGCCAATATCAATCTCCAGAAAGTTGGAAATAAAGAAGTACAAAAGAAGACCTCTATTGCTACAGGGACAGATGAGTCTCTCATCCAAAAGGATTCCTTCTGTGTGGCAGGGACAATTAGAAATGGTAGCAAAGTTGCTGGCCAGATATCTACAAAGGATAAGAAATTGGAGATCCAAATAGAGGTTGAGTCAGTGGGGGGGAGGTACTTGCCTCCCCATCTCCCAGAAATGTGAAGAACCAAGTGGTGGATTTAATGGTAGAATCCCCCAGTCTGGCACTGGTAGAAGCTATGAACAAAGAGCTAGAGTCAAATTGACAAATTCAGAAAGCCAAGAAGAAAAAGAACTACAAATCAGAAGGACAAGATCTTGGAAAAGGAAAGGAGTTTAAGAGTTTGGAGGTTCAAATCAATCAGATAAAAATGGGTTCTAACAAAACAAGAGGCAGGACTAGGTCCAGGACCCAACCTTATTCTTCTCCCCCCTCCCCATGATTAATTTGTTGTGCTGGAACATTAGGGGGATTGCCCACCCTTTATCCTTAAAAAGACTCACATATTTAAATAAAAAGCATAAACTTTGGTGCATAGCCATCTTGGAACCCATGGTTCATCTCAATCTGTTCACTAATATCAGCAAGAAAATTTGGGTTTTTTTGTAGGAAAGAAATGAAGTGCTCTATCTTACTTAATCATACCCAAATCTTACATATGAATCTCAGCTTTATGGACATGGAAGTTTTTGCTTCTTTTGTCTATGCTGGTACTTTTAAAGCAGCCAAAATTGGTCTGTGGGAATCCTTGCAGCTTATCCAAGGTTCAATTATTAAGGCCTGGCTGGTGGGAGGAGATTTTAATTGCATTTCCTCTCCTGCTGAGAGGAAGGGAGGCAAACCTCCCAACCCCACAAATATATCATTCCTTAATGATAATATCTAAAAAACTGGGTTATTTGACCTGGGTTTTAGTGGCCCTACCTTTACTTGGAGAAGGAAGGACTTGTGGGAAAGGTTGGATAGAGTTTTTGCCAATGACAATTGGATCCAAAAGTTCTTGCAGACATCTATTACCCACCTAAGCCTAGCTGGCTCAGACCACAGGCCTTTACTGATCACTATAGGGAATATGGTGACTAACCAAAAAAGCTCTTTCAGATATCTGAATGTGTGGTCTCAACACTTAAACTTCTTGAATATTATTAAAGAACATTTAAAGAAGTTTCTTCATCCTGACCCCTTCATCAATTTATGAATTAATCAGAAGAAAGTGGCCAAAGCCCTTAAGCAGTGGAGCTGGAACACTTTTGGAGACCTCCTTCTGATTGTAGATAACGCTGAAAAGGAGGTAACTAATCTGGAGGAGGGGCATAGCAAAGAGAGGATTGATGAGGCTGCTCTTCTTGAGGCAAATGAGAAACTCTTAAATGCTATTCAGTGGCAGGATCATTTCCTTCAACAAAAGGCTGCAAAAACCAAATTTGCTGAAGGAGCTAGAAACTCTAAATTCTACCATGCTTGCATTAAATACCAAAGGAAATGTAACTCTATACACTCTATCAAGGACCATAATGGCATTTGGCTTGGGCAGGAAGAGGAAATTGCTGAAAGTACTGTGCAGTATTGCCACAGCCTAATGAATGGGACCATCAGTGATAGAGTGCAGATTGACAACAATTTGTTTACTGATAGCAAGAAGTTCACTGCTAATCTGCATTTGAATGATATTCCTAATGACGAGGAGATTAAAATTGCTTTGAATTCCATTGACAATTCTAAATCTGCTGGACCTGATGGTTTTACTTCAGACTTCTACAAGAAAGCATGGGAAGTTATCAAGGAGGAGGTGATCAAAGCTATCCAACATTTTTTCAAAGGAAACTCACTTCCTAACTATTTTAGTGCTTCTACTATTGTTTTCATCCCAAAGACCTCTATCAAGGACAGTTGGAATCATTACAGAACTCTGAGTCTAAACAATGTTATAAGCAAGACCATAAGTAAAATTATTGTTCACATGCTTCAGCCTGTTTTAACTCAACTTGTAAGCATTAACCAAGCTGACTTTGTATAAAGGCGGAAGCATTGGGGATAACATCCTTCTGACTCAAGAACTTCTACAGGATTTGGAGAAACCTTGCAGAGGGGGAAATGCCATTTTTATGCTTGATCTAAGGAAGGCTTATGACATGGTCAACTGGGATTTCATCATTGAATGCTTGGAGGCTAGGGGTTTTTCCAGAGAGTGCTGCAAGATTTTTAAAATATGGCTTGAAGATAACATAAACTCAATTTTTATAAATGGTAAAGCCCATGGTTTCTTTAAGGCTACCAGAGGGCTTAAGCAAGGGGACCCATTATCCCCCACCATTTTTATCCTGGACTACTTCTCTAGACTGATGGACTGCAAGGAAAATAGGAAAAGCTTCAACTCTTATCACAATAGAGATAAGATGGACATTAACCAATTGATTTATGCTAATGATATCCTGATGTTTACTAGGGCTTCTAAGTCTGCTACCAAGTCCATTATGGAGTGCCTTCAACATTTCCAACAGGTGTCTGGTCTAAAGGTAAACAATGACAAATGTGAGATTCTGATCAGCAAAAGAGCCTCTCTACCAACCAAGCAATGGATGCATTCTTACACTAGTTTCTCAAGCTTGAGCCTCCCCTTCAAATATTTTGGGATTCTTTTAACTAGAGGAAGAACAAAATTGATTCAATTTGATGAAGTTATTGATATGATAACCTCTACTCTTCATGGGTGGTCTAACTCCTATTTGTCCAATGGTGGTAGGATCACCCTACTTAAGAGAATTCTTACATCTATTCCTTTGTATGTTCTCCAAGTGGCTACAATGAAAAGAAGTACCTCTTTGATGCTGGAAAGAACATTCAACAGATTTTTGTGGGCTGGGAATAGGAAACAAGTGGCTTGGGCAAGCTGGCAAAAAGTGGCTAAACCATGGGAGGCTGGTGGTTTGGGATTTAAAGGTTTGCACCAAATGCAACACATTAGTCTATGTAAGCTTTGGATCAAATTCAGACATAATGAAAGCTTATGGGCCAATTTCATGTAGGCCAAATACTGTAAATTTGTTCACCCTATGGAGGTCACTAGGAAGGTGGGAGACTCCAAAATTTGGGTCCAGATGCTTAAGGCCAGAGAAGACATTGAAAAGCTACTAAGATGGGAGTTGGGACAAGGGGATATTAATTTCTGGAAAGACAACTAGTGTCCTAATGATTATTTGGAACCTTTGTAGGATGAAAAGGAGGGGGATTTTTTGGTCATGGACTGTTGGGTTGGCAATGTATGGTCTGAGGACTTCTTGAGGAGTCTACTGAAGGAGCAGTCTGTCAGCTACATTTCTACTATCCAATTTGACAGAAAAAACAATGATCAACTTAACTTGATGAACAGGACCAGAGCTAGTTTCTCAAAAGATATCCAGAACTATTTGTACAGCTGGGACACCTGCTAGTGGAATGTTTCCTCTTGCCAAAAACACCTTACGCCTTCCATGTTGTTCTTTTCTTGGAGAGTTCTTAATAACCTACTTCTTTTGATGATATTCTGAAACTAAAAAGCCTTAAAGGTCCTTCTAGATGCCACCTATGCAAGCTTGATCAGGACTTAAGGGATCATTTATTCTTCAGGTGCAATTTTTCTAAGGAAGTTTGGACTAGATTGACTTCCCAAATGAACATCAACCTGATAAACATTGGTTGGGATAACATTACAGATTTAATTAAAGATTGGAAAGAGATTAATCTCATGCCAATTTCCTTCATTGTTGCTTGGTTTATTTGGATGGCTAGGAACATGGCCAAACATGAGGAGAGGGAGGCCACTTCTACAAGGGTGATGACTAACTACTGGTCTTACCTAAATAAACGGATAAATTGGAAGAAGTTCCCCAAGATCCTGTAGACCATAAATTACATGGGTGCTAATAACATTAAGATCATCAAGGTTAGATGGGAGAGACCTCCTTACCCTTTCATTAAAATCAATACTGATGGAAGCTACATAAAAAAGAGAGTTGGTATTGGGGGAATTTTTAGAGATCACACAGTGAATACTTTGTTGTTCTATAAGGCCCCTTATATTGCTGAAGATGCTTTGGACACTGAAGTTGCTGCCCTATATTGGGCATTAAAATTTGCTAAGGAGAATAAGTGGCAGTAGATTGTTGCTGAAGTGGACTCCTCCCTGCTGGTGGAGCTACTAAATCTTAAGATGTCTTCCTCTTGGCATATCAATCAATGGATTCACAGAATTAAAAAGCTCAGCACTAAAAGTAAGATTCATTTCTCATTTGTGTATAGGGAAGCTAACAGACCTCCAAATTTCCTGGCTATGGAGGGTGCTAATGCTGAACAACCTGAGGTATCCACAATCCTCTCCCCACGCCCCTCCACTTACTAACTCAGGGGGACAAACTTCAAATTTCTTACCTAAGAGTGTAAAAATGATTGCTAGGACATTGTTTGAGGCCATGACTAGTCCTGCTCTGCTGCTGAGGCTGTGTTACTTGTTTGTTACTGGGTGTTTAGATGTTTTGTTTTGTTTTGTTTGGGGGTTGTTTTGTATTTTCTGATTTTTTCAGACTGTGTTGTTGGAAAATATATATACATAGGTGTATGTATATATCTTCTCCTTCCTGTTTTTGGGTGTTTTGGTGGTTGGTATATCTTTTATGAGTGAGTAATCTTGTATTTTATGTTCTAGTCTGGGGACTTCCCAACCAACCTTTTTTGTAATCTCACCCTTTTTAACATGTAGGAAGCCGACTCATGCTCCTTTTACCAAGGGCAGTGAGGATGATGGCCATCAGGGCATCATCCCTGCTCAAGTTGAGAATGATGACCAGCTGGAGCAGCAGGATGTAAATGCCAAGGCTAATGCTATTTCAGAAGCTGACCTTTCTGGTTACAACCAGACAATCAATGAAGTACTAAAAACTGATTGGAATACTATTGAGGGGGATATTAATCAGGAATTAGGGGCTGAGGTTGCCCTGGGGGAACAACAGATTGACACAACCTTAATTAAGGGGTTACAGACAGCCCTGGAGGACGAATGGCTTGTCGAGAAAGCAAAGAAAAAGAAAAAGGTTTTACAAGTTTTAAATACTGAAATGGGGGGAAGTTACATTCTCAGGGATAGAAAATCTCATAAAGAAGCTCTAGAGGATATGGCTAAAGCCAGAAGGAGGGGAAAATCAGTATCTATTGGATGATGAACTTTCTATGTTGGAATGTTAGGGGATTGGCAGATCCTAAATCCCTTAACAGACTGATGGCCTTAAATAGGATGTATAAATTTTGGTTGATGGCTATTTTTGGAGCCTATGGTCTCTAAAAATTCCCAGAGAATTATAAATAAATTCCTTGGTTTTTTTTATGTCTCTAATTTGAATAACAAAATTTGGGTGTTACATAGGAAGGAGGTGTCTTGCAGTATACTGTGGGATCACCAACAATTCCTCCATTTCAAGCTTAAAGTTGGGAGTCAGACTGATCTGGCTACTTTTGTATATGTTGGGTGCTCTCCTAGTGCTAGAAAGGAGCTTTGGGAGAGTCTTAAAGCTATTAGTAGCTCTTGTAACTCTTTTTGGATGGTTGATGGAGACTTTAATTGTATTTCTGTACCTTCAGAAAAGTTGGGTGGTGCCCCCTGACCTCAACAAGATGAATTATTTCAATGATCAAAGAAACATGGCTGGCCTGTATGACCTTGGTTTTTCTGGTCCAAAATTTACCTGAAGGAGGGGTCAACTTTGGGAAAGGTTAGAAAGATTTTTTGTGAATTCCATGTGGCTTAGTGAGTTCATTCACACTTTTGTGCAGCACCTCAGCATGATAGGATCAGATCATAGACCACTGCTTATGAAAATTTCTGCATCAAATGTTAAGCACAAGCCAAGTTTTAGATACCTCAACATGTGGTCTTCCCACAAAGACTTCCTTAATCAGGTCTCATTGGTTTGGAGGGATTGTCACCATTCAAACCCTCTGATTAAGTTATGGCAACTACAAAAGAAGTTAGGCAGACACTTATCTAACTGGAATTAGAAAATAGTGGGAGACATCAAATTAAATGTAGTGGAGGCTGAAAAGACAGTTGCCAATTTGGAAGCTGAATTAGAGATTAACCCTGATGTGGAGAAGGATCTATTGATAGNAGCTGAATTAGAGATTAACCCTGATGTGGAGAAGGATCTATTGATAGCAAATGAAAATTTGATGAATGCCATATGTATGCAAGAGGATTTCTTTGCCCAAAAGACTACTAAGACCAGATTTTGTGAACGGGATAGAAACTCAAAATATTTTCATGCTTGTATCAAGTTTAGAAGAAAATGCAACACAATACATAAGATTAAGGAGACTGATGGCAAGTGGCTCCATTCTGAAGACTTGATTGCTGTCAGTGCTGTTAACTACTACCATTGCTACCAACTGCATCAGCTACCTGCAGAAATTATATTATCCTGGGAAGCTTCCTGATATCCTTCACAGTACATCCCATAGTCTTCCAAGAAAAATCAAGTATGCACTCATCCATTGGGTTCCTCCACCAAAAGGGGGAATTAAAGTTAACACAGATGGTAGCTTTTCTAATCCTTATGCTGGTATTTGAGGGGTGTTC
The DNA here is from genome assembly GCA_002079205.1 of Phalaenopsis hybrid cultivar. Taxonomy (NCBI): domain Eukaryota; kingdom Viridiplantae; phylum Streptophyta; class Magnoliopsida; order Asparagales; family Orchidaceae; genus Phalaenopsis; species Phalaenopsis hybrid cultivar. Next base: position 25,979 of record JXCR01056938.1, on the reverse strand, counting down.
AGAAATAATAATGGAAAGTGTTTACTCTACTTTCATTCTCCTGTTATTGCTAAGGACCCTCTGGAGGCTGAAACAGTGGCTATTTATTGGGCTATGTTTATGGCCCAAAAGTGTAGCTTCACCTCACTTATCTTAGAATCTGACTCCAGGGTTCTTATTGATATTATTGAAGCGAGGTTACCTACTCCTTGGTACCTATGGCAGTGGATTGAAATGATTCACTCCTTGGGAGAGGGTATTAGATTCTCATACTCCCATATATTGAGAGAAGGAAATAGGCCTGCCAATTGGCTAGCTAAGGTTGGCCTTCGTTCTGAGCTCCCTGGGGTAGGCACTTCTACTACACCCCAATTGGAGTTATTGTTGAAAGGAGACACTGTAGCTCTTCCTTTCATTAGATTTTTTTCTGCTTAAAGTTTTTGGGAAGGGACTTTTATGCTCCCTTTTCTTGTACCCACCTCTTTCTATTTAATGAAGTAGGAGCCATTGTCTCCAAATATATATATATATATATATATATATATATATATATATATATA
>JXCR01056938.1:0-25380 GCA_002079205.1 Phalaenopsis hybrid cultivar | reverse complement strand
ATATATATATAAGGTGATATTAAACTTTAAAAAAGGGTATTTTTTTATTTTGTTGCAGGTATATGAATTTTACGCATTAGGAGCAAGAAAGAGCATAAAGGAAGAAATTTTCGGCCAAAATGTAGTTTTTCAGTATCCTGGCGGCAGAGGAACTCTTTTACAGAGAGCTGGTGCTAGAGGTATCATTTTACAAAGAAGCAGTGCCAGTGGCACCACGAACGGCACCAGTGGTGCCCAAAATGGCGACAGAGGTGCCAAAATCCAAAGAACAGTGCAAAACTCCAATAAACTAGCACTAGAGGCATCAGAGAAGATTTAAGACAAATTTGGACAGCTATTGACAATTCTTAAAGGATTCTAGAAGGCTCCAATAAATGCATCTAGACACTTTGGAAAGGATCTTGAATGAAGAGATATGTATCTTGGGTGAAGGCACTTGTCTCTCTATGTGAAGAGGTGTGCCACTTGGGAAAAGAGGAGGGGATTTAGAATTCCTTTGAAGAGAAGGCTAGGCCTCTAATTAAAAAGAGCAGTTGATGTAGCCCAAGTGTGTATTATTTTTTTGCGTGTTTTAAGTCAATTTAGCTTTGAAAAATGTTGTGAAAATCCTTACCTAATTTATAATAAGTATTTAATGTGAAAAATATAAATGTTATATAAAATATATAAAATAGTTCACACACTAGAAGTTCTATGCAAGCACACCTATCCCTTCAAGTAATATAAGGCTTTCTTTAAAAAGCTCAGTATTGATCCCACAGAGAAGTGCATTAAGAAATCTCTTAAGCTAATTCTAGTCCACCACTATCAAGTCTTAGTTTGGAAGACCAAAATTTTTATGATAATAAAATAAATAAAAATATTCACGCTATAAAAATTAAAGTAAGAAAGACAAATTAAAATTGGTTTAATGAATGATAATAGAAATGTAACTAAAAGAACTAAGTTTACTAAACTATATACTAAACTTCAGAATTACATTTACTAAGACTAAACAAAGTTTGTTGGTGAAGTGTTCAAGTTTAAAAAAGCATCATTCCCATTTACAATGAGTACATGGTTAGTGAAGTGATTAAAATCATTTAAGAAAATATAAATATTGTTTTGTGCAAAATAGGAGCAATTTTATTCTTTACCCTCTTCTTAGTGCATAAAGAACATTGACTAATCCAGAGTTTTTGTCTCAAATTCTGTGGTTAGGCTGGGAGGATATTGGCTGCCACTCCAGAGCTCCAACTACTCCCTAGCCGGAGGGCTAACAATCTCGCATCAGTTTCCAATCAACTGGACCAAATTGGTGATTTTAATTTGTCACCTTAAAAACTCCATTTTTTGCATCCAACAAAGTATATTTCTCTATTTAATAGCACCCAACTCTATGGATGAAATACTCTCCCATGAAATAAAATGTGATTCTCCCCATGTTTTAGATATCATAGCCCTTTCAAGAAATATGTTTCTCAACACATTTAAGCATTTCAATTGGTCCAATAAAAAAGTAAATGAAGATCTGGGTTCAATTTACCACAAATTAATGACATTTAAAACCTTATAAAAAAATAAATTCTTCACAAAACCATATCTCAAAGTAGGGAGAAGGATAAAGTAGGCTACTCAGAAAACGATATGACAAAATAAGAATTTCATTAATAAAAACAAGTTTACAATACAAAAGAAATAAAAGACACAACTTATCTCACAATCCTTCTCAAGCAAATCCATAATTACAAGCACTTTCAATTCTCTCTTAGAGGTGTAATGAAGAAGAAATCTCTCACCTTCCCTCCCCTTTTACAATCCTTGAAGAAAATATACAAGCCCTTGCACACACACACACACACTCACACACAAACACCACACTCACGGCCCCAAAACTCCTCTCTTCAAGGCCTAGACTTCGCTCTCTTTTATAAAAGGTTGCCTCCCTAAAGAAAGAATTCAAAATTACCTCCAAAATTATTTCCAAAAGCCAACTCTTTTGAATTCAAAATATTCGTCCATTGATCCAACAGACAGATCCCTTCATTAAAGAACCTTCCAAAGTGTCTAGATGAATTGAATCACTCCGAGGAGTGTTTAAAACAACTGTCTCTTTGAAAATTTGCCCAAAATTTGTCCCAAATTGTCTTAATCCACAAAAAGTCATCTCTGGCACATAATGCGCCAGTTCTCTAGATTTTGGTGCATCATGCATTAGTTTGGCACATCATGAACCACCCTGCAGCACTTCTACTATTTTGCTTCGTTTGACTTCGTTTCAGCTCCGTTTCTCCCTGTTTCAGTTGTTGCGCTCCTAATAGATATACCTACATAATAAGCATGAAAAAAGCCTTTCCTGAAAGTGTAATTTCATTCAAAAATATTTGATAAATGTAAAGTAGATTGTGCATTGAAAGACATTTAAATTTACCAAGTCAGAATTTTCTTTCTTGCTGGTTTTTACCCCAAATTGCACCATTTTTTCTTCATTTTCTCAAAAAGTTCATTTCTTGTACCTGAAACCAAAAGTATGGAAATTAACTTCCTTTAAAGTGTAATATCATTAAAAATCATTAAATTTGAGCCTAAAATATATATAAAAAAAGTAGCTAATTTTTAGGCGTACCAAAATCCCCCAAACTTAAATGTTACTTGTCTTCAAGTAAATCTTTTACTACATAAAAATATGACATAGGATAGAGATTAACTTATAAACTTCTATACTTTAGTTTAATAAATAAAATAATAAAATTTAAGAAAAAACTTTAATAACTTAGATTCAAAATCTATGTCTAAGAGTATTTATTAATCAAATTTAAGATTTTTCTCAATCTCTATTCATTTCAAGAAGAATTACAATTTGTCATATCAAAAAATACTTAAAACATTCATATGAAAAATAACTTCATGGAAACTTTACTAGTAATGCTAGTAATACTCCAATATAAGTTTAAGAAAATGTAATAAAGCTTTTTTCTTAAGTCGATTCAAGTGAAGCAAATTTTTTATTAAGCATCTCCTTATGCTTCTCCTCACATTCTTTTTTTTCCTTCTTATTTATTTTTCTTTTCTTCCTTATTTATTTAGAATATTTTTAAATTTTTTCTTTTTTTCTTTTTGAAGTGAGGATTACTATATCTGGATAACCTTTAATAATTGTGAACTTCACTGTCTTCTTCTTAAAGATAAAACTCTTTACATTTCTTCACTTTATAAATTCATATTAGTTTTGATAATTTTTCATAAAGTCTCATTCATTTATTCTTATATGAAACTCTAAGGTTCTTAATACTTCCTTTAATATAAATACAATTTTCTTTACTATAAATAGAAAAACATTATCTTATCCTTTAATACCAAATATCTTTAACTTTAGAATTGACCTTTGTTATTAGAAACTTTTACCTAAATTTACCATAATATTTACAAACATAAATATAGTCATTTAAAGTTAAACTCCAATATCCAAGGTCATGCTAAATTAATTTTCAAAATATAGTTAATTGAGGACAAATAAAATTTAATTTGCTTCTTTTCAGAGAAAATTTTCTTCCTTCAAACTTGAATTTTAAAGATTTTACACTTAGTTCAATAAAATGTAACAGGAAGAAAAAGTAAAAGCTGAATATACTAACTACTACAATGTCGTATCAAATTTATATATGTACATAATCAGGATTGAACACTGCAAGAGAAAGTAAATCTAGCCTAAAACATGTTTGCAATAATATTAAACTAAAAGGAGGTATACTAACTTAAAATTTATTTTTCTTCCTACCCCGAAACTTGATTTAAAACATGTATAACAAGCAATACAGAAAATATAGGAGGAAGAAAAATAGTTCAGAAATTCTATCACAAACATCTACAAGTATTAATTAGGATATAACAATATGCAATAGCAAGTAAGTCTAAACTAAAAGATGCTCGATAAAATGGAATGAAAGGTCTAACAAGCAAAACATGTATCAGTATAAGATTATATATATTTATGTGATCTCCAAATATTTATATTATTGTAACACAAACACAAACACAAACACACATGATAAATGAGGTCAATTCTTCCCTTAACTCATTGCATCTCACTAACGTACTTCTAATTTCTTAAGGAATCACTTCACAAATATATTGGTTACTTATAAATGATTTTTTTTTATTCTAATCCCAATGATAAGATTATCCATTAAATAATGGTTCTTGAGCACCAACACAAGGCATCATCATATCCCTTAATTAAGCACCTATAGCAGTTATAAGGATAGTGCAAATTCATCTACATGTTACTCATCAAATAGATTAGCTACTCTTATCAAATGAAAACAAAGTCAAAGAAAATAAGTAATAAAATTGAAATGGAACTTTCACTGTTAAAATTAATGATGTCTCTTGTAAAACTTAAGTTCGAGAGTGACCAGAGTTGTAGTGGACCAGTCAATCCAACTACTGCAAGAGAACACACAAGTCTAGCCATAATAAGAAGTTAAGAAATCACCTTCCTCATAAGACACAAAAATTAAATCCAACCACCAACAATCCAAACATCTACCAATCATCAGTCAAACTGATCAATCCACATTAAAGAAAACACAGTACAACACTACCAATCATAACTCTTAAGCACACTAAATCAAACCATACTGATAACTATGGGTTGCCTCCCATAAAGAACTTTGTTTAAAGTTGTTAGCCCAACAAATAATTCCACCTGGATAAAATTTCCATTTAAGTAATCCTTGATCAATCACCCAATCTTTCCAGATCGAGGGATTCCTACAAAGTCCATGAATTAAAATTTTTTCTTTCAGCTCTTCCTTTTTGGATTGATTTATATCCTTTTTCCTAAGATTTTTTTCTAGATCTAATATTATTCTAGTGATTTTCTAAATTTACATATTAATATAATATTTGAAGTTTATAAGAAATGGATGTTTATATGATACTTCAAGTTCTCCCAAATTTTGGATCAGATTACCTTTAGAAAATTCAAATTTTGGATCAAATTCTTCTAGATTGCCTTTTTTTTTCAAGTTTTTCTTTAAATTCTTCCCCTTGGTACTAACTAAATGGTAGATGTGGTCTTTCTATATTTATCTTAGTTAAGGAAATAGGTTTTTCTAATTACTTAAAAATTTGTTCCATTAGCCTTTCAATCTCCTTATCCTCGTCTCTCAACTCAAAGTTCTCTTAAAACACATACTCGAATTCTCTTCTAAATATTAGTTTGATAATTTTAAATTGCTCATCATTCATCTCCTTAGGGTTTATCTTAGGGTCACTAGGTAAAATCTCTTGGGGGTAATTGTTAATTGCATTAATAATCTGCCCTGTTAATTTTCTATATTCTATATTGCGACCTCTTGATTTTCTAGATCACTCTTCATTTGAATCACAACCACTTCTAAAACACAACCACAATGCACCCAAACTTATGCCCTGAGAGCCACCGCATGGCCATTTTTATAAAAACTCACCTCCCACGGCCATGAGAGGTGTGTTGAAATTTCCTCAGAGAGGCCTCTCTTCACACAAAGCTTCCCTAAGATCCCCTCAGTGCATCCCAACCATTTTTCCTCACCCATTCCCATTGCCGGAGCTCAATTTTGAGCTTGAAACTATGCCGGAAACCAGGACAGAACTTAATACACCTCCACGATTGACCAAACTCAAATTAACTTCACCCACACCTTCACAGCAGTGAAAGAAACTAAATCCCCATCAAATCCCCCTTCCACAGAGCCTCTACCATAGCTCTAGACCAACACCTGAAATCGAGCTTGGTTGAATTCATACCTAGGCTTTACACCAAGACCAGGGACTCAATCCCTAGCCTTCTTGGACCCCAACGAACGTGCCGAGCACCTCTGATCGAAGCTTCCCTTCTCAGAGCAAAGGTATAAAACTCCTCCTCCTCCCGAGCTTATTTTGATCCTCCATTTACTTAAGCTTGATTTCATGGTACCTAGCTGTATTGATTATGTTTTTAGACTTACAATGGCTTAATTTCATGGCTTATTAACCGTATAGATATGTTCGTCTCACTTAGACGATTATAATGGCTTAATTTCATGGCCTATTAACCGTATAGATATGTTCGTCTCACTTAGAAGAATTCATAGGATCAAACCCGAAGTGATTTGGTTGAGTCTAGGCCGAGATCTTAAGGTTTTAGTGTGAACGTAGGATCAAACCCAAAGTGATTTGGTTGAGTCTAGGCAGAGATCTTAAGGTTTTAGTGTGGATAGGATCAAACCCGAAGTGATTTGGTTGAGTCTAGGCCGAGATCTTAAGGTTTTAGTGTGGACGGGCACGAGATTATTCTATCCGGGACGATGACTGGGAGCCGTCGAATCGAACGTGTATTAAATGGATGGGAGAGATCGTGCCGGATAGCAATTCAGGACATGAATAGCGGGCCGAGTCAGCAAGCTACGTGGACGGCGACGTCCAACCAGAGCGCGCCACGCATGCCTTCGGAGCTGCCTAGGATCTAGTCAGCTCGCGCGGTTTAAATAGAAAAATAGGGGTATTTTCTTATTTATTTAATCCCCAAAACTTCAAAAATATATAACTTTGTGTAGAAAATCACAAAAGTAAAATAAAAATACCCTCTTGCTCAGTGAACAAAGGAGAATAATTTGGAATAATTTTCAAGTCCATTTGATGCATAAAATATTTTTAATTAATTAAACACTATTTCGAATCATTTGATTCTCGATGCATATATACACACCACCTTGGATTGAAATTTTGACATATTGTAGCCTCTCTAAGGGGGAATATTCTCCGATTATTCCAAAGTCAGAAGAGATTCCTATACTTGACATATTGTAGCCTCTGTCGGGGGAAGTATTCTATGATTTTTCCAAAGTCAGAGAAGGTCCCTATACAGAGACCTATATTTTACAAATTCTTCACATCATTTCCTTAAAATAATCATGGAAATTAGCATATTGGTTATTAAATCCCAAAAAAAATTTTGAAGGTCTACCATGACCAGAGAAACCTTTGAAAATAATTTCATGGGTCAAGTCAATTAAAACATCCTTAAATTTTCCAAATACTAAATCACTCTAATAATTAATTTTAAAAAATATAAATATTTAAATAGTCATTTAAAACATCCTTAAATTTTCCAAATACTAAATCACTATGATAATTAATTTTGGAAATCACAAACATTTAAATGACTTGCTTTTGATCTCCACTGTGATTTATGATCCAGAGAACTCATCATAAAAGTTTTAAAATATTTTGAGATCATTTGATAATTTAAATTGATTTTTAAAGATAAATACTACTCTTAGCATTTAAATGATTTTTTAAAAATGAAAATATAACTCAAAAAATTATGAAACTTAGTTTTTTTAGTTCTCTATGATGGGGAGTATTTTTAAAAATAAAATGATATTTAAAATAAAAACTTGATTTTTAGCCTATTTTAAATATTTAAATAATAAAATGATATTTAAAATAAAAACTTAATTTTTGGCCTATTCTAAATATTTAAATAATTAAAAATCCCTAAAAATCATAAAAATAATAAAACTCATGGAAATGTTCTAAATTATTTCATAAACACTTAGGAACAATTAGAATATTTTTCTTGATTTTCTAAATAAAGATATTTATTTTCAAAGCATAAAAATAATCTTTAAAGGCTAAAAATGAATTTTTCACTAAAATAATTCCAATAAATCAAGGAAAAATCAAAAAAATATAGAACTTGCTCCTCTGAGTTTTTTGACCTTAGGGAGATTTTTTAAAGATATAAAACTTAATTTTCACCACTTAAAATATTTAATTTCTAATAAATAACAGAGAATTCCAAAAATTATGAAATTTGATCCAAAGGCTTCTCTGGTTTAAGTCTACCTCTAGTAAAAATTTCAAGGGATTATAATTTACCTTGGTCAAGTTAGGAATTTTCTTTAAAAAATCCTATTTTTGCATTAAAATATTTATATAAATTAAATTAATTTTTTAAAAATCACATTTTCTCCCCTGATGTCTCAATTGACCCATGAATGAGATAGGATAAAAATTTCAAAGTCATTTGGATTGAATTTGATAAATTATGAAGTATTAGAACCTTAGGGGCAAATGTGAAATTTTGGAAATCTTGCCATAATTTTAACATTTAGGCTTAAGTCAAGGGGAATGGGTAACCTCTGATCTTAATCAATTTATTTGATGCTTGAAACACAAAGGGGTTAATAGGTACAAACCAATTGCACTTTCTTGATTAAGTTTAATAAATTTCTAAAATTTTAAAATTTGGAAGTTTATTAAAATTAAATGATCCTAGACTTAGGGGTATCACTTATTAGTTTAATACCCCTATCTTGATTTTCAAATAAAATCCAAATCATGAATCATGACCACTTAAAGCTAACCCTTTTCAAAACTAATTAAGACATTCACCTAGGTCTTAAGGGCTTTGTGGTGACCTAAGCCAAATCAAAATTGACTAAATGAGGATTAGAGAAATAAACATAAAACATCCTTGAAACACCACTAAGCCCAATTATGATTAAAATTTTGGCTATGTGTTCAAATTGNTTACAGTTTATAGTACCGTCTTTCTTCTACCTTTTCCTTACATGTTTCATGCTTGCATTTACCTACATAAACATGCATCTTAACCATAACCCGAAACCAAAACTAAAATTCGACCAAGATAAAATTCACCGCCACAACATTCAAAATATAAAAAAACTCAAAATTTAATCACAAACATCACATTAAACTACAACTTCAACTAAATTAAGGCGTCTCTATCGGATGATCAAGAATCCCTCGGTGGAGGTAACCTACGGTTGCTAATGAGGCTTCCCACGGTTTAAATGAAATTATAGAATTAATTAAGTTGGGTTTGATAAGTTCATTTGGACTAAGAATCCAATAGAAAATAGTGATACCGGAACGAGGGAACCGTAGGATCCTAACCGGTGTCGCTCTAATTGAACTCATTAAGTTGGGTTTAGTAAGTTCATTTGGACTAAGTGAATCCATTAGAAAATAGTGATGCCTCTCATTAAGTTGAGTTTAGTAAGTTCATTTGGACTAAGTGAATCTAATATAAAATAGTGGTGCCGGAACGTGTTGGGTTTAGTAAGTTCATTTGGACTAAGTGAATCCAATAGAAAATAGTGATGCCGGAACGAGAGTTGGGTTTAGTAAGTTCATTTGGACTAAGTGAATCCAATAGAAAATAGTGATGTCGGAACGAGTTAGTAAGTTCATTTGGACTAAGTGAATCCAATAGAAAATAGTGGTGCCGGAACGAGGGACCTGTAAGTTCATTTGAACTAAGTGAATCCAATAGAAAATAGTGATGCCGGAACGAGGGAACCGCAAACCTAACCGGTGTCGCTCTAATCAACTTTAATATGCCCTCATAAAATTTAAAGAACTTCAACCACAGGGCCACCTGATTTGATATTATAACTTGACACAATAGAGAACTCAAACTTGTCACGGCAAGGAGCTTGGAGCTAGCTGTGGGCAGCACGGCCATCTTCAACAGCAAAACCTGTCTTCCCCAGCTAAACCAATCTTCCTTAGCAGCACGGCCATCTTCAACAGCAAAACATGTCTTCCCCAGCTAAACCAATCTTCCTTCCTTATACACGGCCATCTTCAACAACAAAACCTGTCTTCCCCAGCTAAACCAATCTTCCTTCCTTAGATATAAACAACAAAGCCATAAGACTAACCTGTCTTCCCCAGCTAAACCAATCTTCCTTCCTTAGACTTAAATAACAAAGCCATAGGAATTGAGGTTGCTTGCTTATGCAACGTAAATCCTCACCTTATCTTTAGGCCTTTGCATAGCCCTTCTGTACAATATAAGCCCTAACTCATCTTAGGATTCCAAGGTTGTCGTTTATCACGACCTAAATCCTCGCATCTTCCAGGCTATTTGTGTGATCATTTCACACGAATGTAAGCTTTAACTAATAAAACTGGCAGGATGAAACACCTAAATATTTCTCCTCAAAACAGAAGCCAAACATTAGGATAGCTTGGGAAGTCACCGAGGTTCTCCTCTAGATCCATGACATCTCCTAGTCCTTCTTCCTTTGGATTCTACAATAAAAATGTTCCAAATTTGAACCAATCCCCTTTCACACCTCTACGTCCGATTTTGCTGAAAAGTCCTACCCTTTGAAATTCCTTGAAGATAATTTTTCTTGATTTTTATCGAGATTTTTCTTAAGTGACCACTAAGATGTAATTAACTATAGGGGCTTGCCCTTATAGGAAGCATGTCTGAACCTAGCTTAATATACCTGTAATTAACTATAGGGGCTTGCCCTTATAGGAAGCATGTCCAAACCCAGCTTAATATAAACTCCCTATTCTTTGAAATTCCTTGAAGATAATATTTCTTGATTTTTATCGAGAGTTTCCTTAAGTGGCTTTGGTCATTTAAGATGTAATTAACTATACCTGATTTTTATCAAGAGTCTTCTTAAATGACTTTGGTCATTTAGGATGTGATTAACTATAGAGGCTTGCCTTTATAGGAAGCATGTCCGAACCCAGCTTAATATAAACCCTATTTAATCCTTTATATTCAATAGGGGAACTTGTCGGCAAATACAAAGGTTTCGCAGACCAAACGGACGTCATAGATATTAAATAGGGGAACTTGTCGGCAAATACAAAGGTTTCGCAGACCAAACAGACGTCATATATCTTTAGTTTATTTGATCGAGCCTCATCCTCAAGTCTTGTGTTTATCCTTCGGGATAGATATAGGAGTTTATTTGATCGAGCCTCATCCTCAAGTCTTGTGTTTATCCTTTGGGATAGATACAGGATCCTATTTGATCGAGCCTCATCCTCAAGTCTTGTGTTTATCCTTCGGGATAGATATAGGATTTGAAGTACAATGCTATTTGATCGAGCCTCATCCTCAAGTCTTGTGTTTATCCTTCGGGATAGATACATGATTTGAGGAACAGTGCTTTTTCATTTTAAAATATGAAAAATATGGGGTCAGTTTGATTTTATACTTCAATGTTATTTTGAGGCGGGCGACGGGATTTTGATTCCAGCGACCGACACCTTCTTACAGACAAACCCACAATCCAACCCGAAATAACGCCGCAGCTTCTGGCGACTCCACTGGGGACAAGCTTTTCTCTCCATACAAATTAAGAAATATTATCTTCACACATTAGTAATATGTCCATGTCCCTCTTGGACCAAATTACCCTTCTTCCGTTGGCGTACTTTACCCATTTCTATCTTGGGAAAGTACAGCTAACTCCTTGGACTTCAGGACTAGCTGTTCAACCGTCTTTGAACAGAGGGGTTCAGAAGGCCATTAAGGACTCTTTAAATCTTCATGTGGGGTCGGACCCCCAATAGGTGTGGGTGGATTAATTCCACCTGGGCATTTTTTTTGCCTTGAATTGGGTCCCACACTGGGTCCTAAAATTTTTCACAACTCCTTTTCACATTTGATTTGCTGCTTCGCAAATTAAACCAAATCGTGTTGTGCTGCGTGCACTTTAAAATATTAATTAATTTTTACTCCTTTTTGAAAAAAGATGTTAAAATTACCTGTAAATTAAGACCCGCCCGATCTACGGATTAACCTCTACTTTCAGAGCTTGCACTAAAGATTACAAGGTTTTTGGTCATATAGCTAATCCCAAAACTTTTTATTTTAAAGCCCGATGCGATGGCCTACCCAACGCTGACCTTTTCCTGCAACCTGCCAACAGACCGCAACGCACGTAATGTCGCTCCCATCATCAAGTTCAGAGCTGGATTTGAAGACCTCGAGGTTATCCTCGAGAAAGCCCTGTTCGTGGTAATGAAGATCGCTGCCTCGGAAGTTCAAGAGCCGACTGTAGAGTTCAGTTTGAACTGCCTTCAAAACTTCCCCGCTGGTAAGAAGGCTAAAGCTGCTGCCGTCATGGCATTAGCAAAACCTGCTATTCCCGCTGCTGCTAAGGGGAATGAAGTGATGATTATCGAAGATTCAGCTGAAGGATTAACTGTTCTGCCACCGTGTTTGAGATCGGGTCAAGCTCAAGGACTGTACCACTGACCCGAACTCAAAGGAGGAACCATAATAGGAGAATTCGGAGGGCCATTATAGCCCAGACTTCTGAGAACACACCTGATGAGGAGGAGCCTCTTCAAGTTGAAGAGGTATTACCAGAAATTTATCTACTCCTACGAGGGAGTAGGTTCCATCCTCTGACAGATACTAATGGATATGAGAGTATCCGAAAGATTGTTGCCACATTACCATCACCTCATGGACATGGTGAGAAGGGAAAGAAACTCATCCCCATAACCCGAGTTAGTGCAGTCTTCAGAAGGCTTGCTACTAAAGAAGGATGTTCGGTTAGTGAATTACTTAAACAAGTGGGACAAGCAATTTCCCCTCATATGAAGAATGAAATTTAGAAGGATATTAAGTCCGCTAGAAAATCTCATAGGTCGACTATAAAGTCACCTACCCGTGTTCCCGTTTGGCTCCATTTGGGAAACCGAGTCGATACTGCTATGGTCACCATCGATCATGCCACCTCCAGGACCGCAGGTCACCGGTCGATTAAGTCAAGACTGGGTCTGAGAAGTTTACCCGTTATTCCTATAATTATGGAAAGAAAGACAAGACAATTACTTGACACTGTAGCCGGTCTACACCACGGGAAGCATTCCTTCCCTCGACATTCCGATGTCTCTACTAAGACGTCCCGTCCTGAGGCATCATCATCAAAGAAGAAGAGGGTATGGGTACCCTGGGTCGCTGCACCGATACAGTCTAGTGAGTCTGCGGGACAGGAAGTAAAACCAATGCCTGAAATATCTGACATCGTCGTGACAATAGCCAGCGAGATGGAGGAACAAGTTGATGATTTCCATCAGGGTCCTCCAGATCTTAAAGCAATGAAGGAATCGATAATTGAGGAAAAGGTTGAGAAACTCAGGATTGAGATTTCTGAGTTGGCTCTAGAACACGGAGTTTCCGTCAATAGTGACAACGAGGATTTTGATTACACTGATTACTCGTAGGAAGATTTCATGGATGTTCTTATGATCGAAACTAGAGCTACCACATCTGCGCGCGAGGCTCAACCTCACAGTGAAGAGAACGCCGTAGATGAGCTGCGTAGGGTTATCCTCCTCAGGGATGAGCAAGTTGTTCTATTGGAGAAAAAAATAGAAGAGATGACTGCAGCTATGACCGCCATGGCCACCATTCAGGGGCAATCACAAGCACCAAGATTGGCTTCTCCAGAGGTTAATCAGCCAGAAATCATACACATCGCAGATGAAAGAGGGGAGGCTACTTCAACAGACAAAGAAGAACAACCGAAGAAGAATTCCCCATCAAGTGCCATGCCAGAAAATGAGTTCAAGCAAATGGTTGAACAAGTACGGGATGCCTTAGCCCAGTCCAAGGGCGGTGCATCAATTTTAAAGGGTAGACCTTACCCGGAGGAGTTTGATGTTGTGCCTTTCCCCAAGGGTTTTGTGACCCCAAACTTCAAGATATTCGATGGTACAAAAAATCTCAGACAGCACATAGCACATTTTCGAGCCAATTATGGAAACACAAGGAATGGCGAAGCTCTACTCGGTCAGCAGTTCATCAGTAGTTTGTCGGAGATTGCTTTCGACTGGTACGCCGACCTGCCCAACGGGTCAGTTAAAACATTTTCTGAGTTGGAACAGCTATTTGTGAAAATATTTATTGGGGCTCAACATCATGTCTCTATTGGATAACTCATGATGGAGAAGCAGAAGCCTAGTGAAACCTTGACCGACTATATTTTGAGGTGGACAAAACCTTAGCATGAAATGTGAACCTTCAAGAACATCAAGCGATTGAGATTCTACTCAAAAGCATTCATGGGCCAGTAGCTTTCATGCTTAAGGGTGTCACCATCAAATCCTTCGAGAAGCTACTCAGTAAAGCCAACAGTCTACAAGAAGAAATGAAACACATGGAGCGGCATGAAAAAGCTAAGGTGACCAGAGTCTTCGAAAAGAAATCAGGGATAATTGCAACTGTCGACAAAGGAAAGCAGCTGATAAAGATATATGCAAAAGATCATCGTCAATCTTCATCACAGTACCCTCAAAAATAGAGTAGTCAATACAACCTATGGCCGTCTCAGGAGGGATTACCTCGAACAACGGGTAAAAGAATATCCCTGTTAGAGCGACAAAAAGTTGTTTACTCCTTCAAAGATGAAGCTGTACCTAAAATATTCAAAAGCTTGATCAAGAAACCAGAATTCAAACTACCTGATCCAAAGAAACTCGAAGAGGTGGATAAGAGGAATGAACCAAATTATTGCCCGTACCACTGGTTGCTTGGGGCACACTATAGACAAGTGTTTCGTCTTTAAAGACTGGCTCGAGAAGAGCCTCAAGGAAGAGAATATAACAATCCCAAAGGAGTATTTGAGAGAACCTGAAAAGGATTCCATAAACATGATTTCAACTGAGTTAATCTCCCCAATTGATCCATATGTCAGAACAGATTGATGGAGTACAACTTGGGATGAACTCAAGAAGGTCCTCAATTGAATATAGGATTCATCGAAACAAGCTTCTACAAATACTGAAGAAGGATGGAATGAGGTATGGAGTAGATCATCCAAGAAGAGACTGAACAAGCTACAGTCTGCATCTAAACAAGCCTCCATTCAGAGTCTGCAGCATACCGAGCCCGAGATGAAGATTTCGCTAGAAAATTCGTCATCATCAAGAACAAAGAACAAGAAAATGAAGAGCATCACTGCCATGATTGATAGCACGGGGGGTAGGATAGGGGCTGCCTCTACTAGATTGGTTGTCTCGGATTCGGGGAAGAAAATCGTTGAACCCTTGACTTTGTATGATTATCTTTTTGTCCCTCCGGGGTCTTATTAATATAATGGTTGTGATTTCGGCTACGTTTTGACTATTTCTGGTAATAACGTGACTGATTATAACCAAGCTAGTTGCGATCTCAATCCCTAAAATGATCCGTAAATCGTACTTGAGTCCGATGAACTTGATGTCAAGTCCAAAGAAGACATCAACAATATCGCTTACGACAGCACTGATAACAAACAGCCAACTCTCGAGTGTCATGGTGCACCGCTCGCCATCAACTTAGATCTTTCCTATGAAGAGGAAAAGACATCGAAAGATTCAACAATGATATCTCAAGAAGAAGAAATCACAGAAGTCAACTTAAGGAGCGGAAAGGTGTTACCAACAAGAACAGCTCCAGCAGACAAAGAAAAACAGATAATGACCTGAGAAGAGATACCCCCACCTCCGCCAGTGCAAGAACCACATAATCAAGATAAAATCGGAGTATCGTACAAAGTAGACAACGTGCTAGCTCATCTTAGGAAGTTGCCTACCCGACTAAGCATCTACGACGCTCTGATCCTATCAAAGGAGATGAGAAAATCTCTGGTTACAGCTTTGCTAGATCCATAAATTTTGCTTAGCTTAGTTGGCTAGCACATCCTCAGATGAAGTTTGCTCATTGAGAGAACAGTCAGGAGTAACCTTCACAGATGAAGACTTGCTGCTCGGTACCGCTGACCACAACCGTCCGCTCTACATCTCCGTCAATATTGGCAGATTTGTGTTATCTAGAGTTTTAGTGGATCCTGGAGCGTCTTTTAACTTGATGTGTCTACGAACGTTAACATATTTGGACTTCAACGTTCAAGAGCTCATCCCCGATAAGATGATGTTAAGAGGATTCAACCAAAAGGGAGAAAGAGCCCTTGGATCAATTTCATTACTTATGAAGGTCAGAGAACTGGTAACAACCGTTAAATTTCATATCATCGACGCCGAGACCTCTTTCAACACTTTACTTATGAAGGTCAGAGAACTCGTAACAACCGTTAAATTTCATATCATCGACGCCGAGACCTCTTTAACGCTCTATTAGGGTCGACCATGGATTCATGAGCACAATATGGTTCCATCATCCCTACACCAGTGCATCAAATACCGCAAAGATGGTCAAGAGAATTGCATCAAGGGAGACGTGGATTCATGAGCATAACATGGTTCCATCATCCCTACACCAGTGCATTAAATACCAGAAAGATGGTAAAGAAAATTGCATCAACGGAGATCTACAACCATTTTCAGTGCATGAAGTTGGTATCCATGAAGATGCTTCCTACTAAGCGCCTCTAAAGAAGACTGTCTTCTCTCGCAAAATTTTGACAAACAAAGATAAAGATTCAGAAGGATCACAAAAAAAAGGTCATACAACTCTGCTTCAACATCCTTCTACCACTCCCTTACAACAAGTTGGTGGAGGTTCTTCTAGTTCACGCACCCGAGGTCGAGGCCGGGGACGTGGACGAGGAAAGATCAATTTAATTGTTGAACGAACTATGCCAGCTATCAACATTGGTGATGAAGATAGTTCTAAAGATGAGATAATGATGACAAAGCAAAGAAGCCTCAGTACGAGATATCCCTAGAAGATACAAAAAAGAATGAATATTAAATAATGTATGATCCGATAAACCACTATGTGAATGCTATGACCCTTACTCTGATTATGAAACAATGTATGATCGGATAAACCACTATGTGAATACTATGACCCTTACTCTGATTCTCCCTCAAAAGGTCGAGAGTTTAAGATAAACCACTATGTGAATGTTATGACCCTTACTCCGATTCTCCCTCAAAAGGTCGAGAGTTTAGGGGTCAAGGAAGTCCGTAGTGTTGGTTCAAAGCCGATCAAATTTTACCATGCTTCTACCTCTATTGTAAGGAAGTCCGTAGTGTTGGTTCAAAGTCTATGACCCTCACTCTGATTCTCCCTCAAAAGGTCGAGAGTTTAGAGGTCAGGGAAGTCCATAGTGTTAGTTCAAAGCTGATCAAATTTTACCGTGCTTCTACCTCTACTGAGCTTGAAAAACATGTAAATTTGGATGTTGATTCTCGCTTTGTGTTCAAAAGTTAATTCAACATGGGACGGTTACCAAAACAAATGCTAAAAGATAAATTTCAACTCTTTGAAAAATTGTGGAATACTAAAAGACAAACTCCCAATTCAAAAGAAGGTCTCGGATTTGGTACAGTTGTACCAGTCGATGATTCAGAATTTTGCATGGTTGTTACTAGTGAGTAAGAAAAAGATTATCTCGGTGTAGAGGATGACTCTACCGATCAACCAATAGAAGATGCTCTATCAGAGTTTGACGAAGAAATTAAATCCACTATCGATGAATTGAAAGATATTAACCTCGGGACTGAAGAACGACCCCAGCCTACATTTATAAGTTCTCTACTTGATGACAAAGAGTTTGCAGAACTGGTCAAACTATTAGCAGAGTTCAAAGATTGCTTCGCGTGGAGCTACGATGAAATGTCAGGGCTGCAGCAGAGGTTCCAGTCCATAAACTTAGGGTGGACAAGAATGTAACCCAAGTAAAACAAGCTCCCAGGAGAATGCGCCTCGAAATATAACAACAAGTCATCGCCGAGGTAAATAAATTGATAGACGCCAGAGCAGTCGTACCTGTTAAAAAGAAAAATGGACAGATCCACGTTTGTGTCGACTTCAGAGATTTGAACAAAGCATGTTCAAAAGACGAGTTTCCACTACCTATACCAAAAATGATGGTGGATATCACTTCAACACATGAAATTTCCTCCTTCATGGACGTATCGTCGGGATATAACCAAATCAAGATGGCTCCTGAGGATGCAGTGCTTACAGCCTTCAGAACACCGATTGGAATCTTCTGCTACATAGTGATGTCGTTCGGCCTAAAGAATGCCGGAGCAACATATCAACATGCAATGACGAAGATTTTTTATGACCTCATTCACAATCAAGTAGAATGCTACGTGGATGATCTGGTCATCAAAAGTAAACGAAAAATTGACCATTTGTACGATTTGAGGATTGTGTTTGAACGGTTACGACGATATAACTTTAAAATGAATCCCTTAAAGTGCGCCTTCGGCGTCACCTCCGGGAAATTTCTAGGATTCGTTGTCCGTCATCGAAGAATCGAGATCGACCCGGATAAGATTAAAGCTATCTTAGAAATGCCTCCCCCTAAGACCTTGAAACAGCTACGTTCCTTCCAGGGGAAGTTGGCATATCTTAGACACTTTATTTCTAATCTCTCAGGTAGGCGTCAGCCTTTCTTGGCATTAATTAAAAAGGATGCCAAATTTATTTGGGAAGAGAAAATCCAGTAGGATTTGAGGACGTTAAACAATATTTAATGACACCTCCTGTTTTGGCAGCCCCTATCCCAGGGAAACCGTTCATACTTTATACCGCGGCTTTGGATGACTCTCTTGGAGCCCTCTTAGCCCAAGTTAGTGAAGGGGGGAAAGAAAATGCTCTCTACTACCTGAGTCATCGTCAAATACCGACGGAGATAAGGTATCCACCTATTGAGAAGCATTGTCTGGCACTAATTTTCGCCGCTCAAAAGCTTAGACATTACATGCTTTCTCATAAGATCACCTTAATTTTGAAAGTTAATCCATTGCAGTATTTGATGACCCGACCAACACTATCCAGACGTTTAGCGAGATGGTCAATGATCTTTTGTGCCCCTCCATGCTATCAAGGGACAGATTTTAGCAGATTTTCTTGCTGCACACCCACTGCCAGCTGGGTCCTCCCTCAATGACGAGTTACCGGACGAGCAGATACTACAGATGGAATTTTCTAGTGCGCAGTGCTGGGAAATGTACTTCAATGGTTCTTCATTAGCCAGGAAAGACAAGGGATCAGGCACAGTTATACCAGGCAAGGCAGGGATCGGTTTGATCTTTATTACGACAGATAAGGGTATGTTGAGGTTCTCATACCACCTGACAGAGCCATGTACCTACAATGATGCAGAATATGAAGCTTTAATCACCGATTGGAATTGGCAATCTTGATGGATATAACAACATTGTCATTTATGGTGACTCTCAACTTGTCATCCAGCAAGTCGTCGGACAATACAAAATTCTGAAACCAAAATTAGCAGAATACCATCTGTACGCGATGAAGCTCCTGGAGCAGATTCCTGAGGTGACTTTCTATTAGATTCCTCGGCGAGATAATGCTCATGCCGAAGCTTTAGCAAAACTCTCTAAGGAAATGGCATGTCCCCCGAAGGATTCCATCGAAGTCAAAGTGCAACGAAGACGAGTCTTGTCTCGAAGCGACTTCGAAGCTCTACACAAACTGGCAAAAGAAGAAACCATAAATACAGTTGCGGACATCAACGAAGATTGGTGTAAGCGATTAATAGAATACTTGCATACTGGAAAGCTGCCAAAGGACAAGTCTGAGGCACACCACATCACAAGATAGGTCGTGTCTTACGCCCTGGTGGGAAATATTCTCTACAGAAGATCGTTCGACCAAATGTGGCTACGGTGTTTGAGCAGAGCCGAGGCACAGAATATTGTCAAAGAGGTACATGTCGGATTGTGTGGCGCTCACTAGTTGGGAACAGAAATGAAAATGAAGATAAAAAGACTCGGATATTATTGGTCAGCAATGATGTCCGATTGCATGGATACAGCCAGAAGATGTCACCAACGCTAAGTGCATGGGGTGGTCTTACACCAGCCTCCGAATGTGCTACACCCAACTGTTGCCTCGTGGCCATTCGAGTGTTGAGGCACAGACATAATAGGTCTGATAGACCCTCCATCATCTAAAGGACACAGGTTTTTGCCGCTACAGACTGCTTCTCTAAATGGACAGAGGCAGTACCGTTACGTGAGGTTACGGCACAGCACGTCCTTCAATTTTTCAAAAGCCAAATTGTCTACCATTTCGGAGTACCGTGAAGAATAATCTCTGATAATGGGACAGCTTTTAAAAGTACAAAGGTCAATAATTTTGTTCCGTTTTGGAGTACCGCGAAGAATAATCTCTAACATTGAGACAACTTTTAAAAGTACAAAGATCAACAATTTCATCAACATGGGATAGATTAGAGACACTCTACAATTTATTATCCCTAAAGCAAATAGTACGGCAAAAGCCTTCAACAAGACACTGGTACAGATTTTGAAGAAAACACTGGATGAAAATAAAAGAGATTGGCATAATAAACTGTTAGGAGCCTTGTCGGCCTACCGGACAACTTTCAGGACTCCCACTCAGTGTACACCTTATATGCTCGTGTACAGGACTGAGGCCGGCATAATAAACTGTTAGGAGCCTTGCGGGCCTACCAGACAACTTTCAGGACTCCCACTCAGTGTACACCTTATATGCTCGTGTACGGGACTGAGGCCGTGCTACCGCTAGAAATCCAGATACCATCTCTCAGAGTCGCCGTTGCCAACCAACTCACAATGGAAGAAAGCGCAAAACTCAGTCTTGAAGAAATCGAGAGTCTCGAGGGAAAATGATTGGAAGCACAGCAAAATTTGGAGCTCTACCAGGCAAGGATGGTACAAGCCCATGAAAAATTGGTCTCATTCAAAATTGGTGACCTCGTGCTTGTGCTCAAAAGACCTATTCTTGCTCGCCGCAAAATAAGTGGAAAATTTGAGCCAACTTGGGCGTTGAGAAATTTTATTCATGAGGAGCCTACCAGTTAGTGGACTTCCGGGGTGAAAGACCCATGTTACCGATAAATGGACGATTCCTGAAAAACTATTACGTAGCCTGATGTCGCTTACCTCTGCTTGCTTTAAAATTTTGAAACCTTGATTGTTTTAGGGTTATCTATTTGGCCATATGTCTATGACTGGGTCCAAATTTTGTAATTAATCTTATATATAATGAAAATATTTAGAAAATTTTTGAACTTCACACGTTCTCTTTTCTACTTTTGGATTTAAAAATTTCATTAAATTAAAAAAAAACTCACACATAAAATGAATAAATCATTTTCATCAAAACAAACTAAAATTTACTTTAATAAATACTCTATTTTGTTCTTGTTCATGTCAAACTTCGGTCCACTGACGTTTCTTTCTGTCGTCTGCAGAAAAATGTCAGGACAGAGGCTGATCTTTGCCTTTAGGACAGAGGCTGATCTTTGCCTTCCAGGATGGCTGGAACCTCGCACTGAATGAAGAGATGGTGGCTGATCTTTGCCTTCCAGGATGGCTGGAACC
This sequence comes from Phalaenopsis hybrid cultivar, assembly GCA_002079205.1. Lineage (NCBI taxonomy): Eukaryota > Viridiplantae > Streptophyta > Magnoliopsida > Asparagales > Orchidaceae > Phalaenopsis > Phalaenopsis hybrid cultivar. The sequence goes on along the minus strand of JXCR01056938.1, from coordinate 4,281 downwards.
TCGCACTAAATGAAGAGATGGCGCCACAAGGAGGTGTCATAGATTTCAACATGGATTTCAACCAGATTGATATGGACTACGACGGTCCTCTAATGGGTGTAGTCAGCAATGAAGAAAAAAATGGACTACTTTCACTATTGAGGTTGATAACTCAAGACGATGTGTCACGTAAAGGTAAAAAAGTGATAGCAGAACAAAATCCGATGGAGGGGTCCAGCCGACTGCCCTCCATGATAGCTACTCCAGCAACGGGCTTAATAGCTGCCCACAGTGAACAACTACCAAATACTCCACTCCGCAAGACGCAACGCAGAAATGCAAGCAGAAAGAAACAGAGAGCCTTTCTGTGACAGGAACGCAACCGTCAAAGAAACGTGAGCGGTTTTCTTACCCCCATTCCCGAGGGACATATCTACGTGAGCGGTTTTCTGCCAGCCTACCCACTACAGATGAAGAGTTAGGATTTTTGACAGAATTAGATGTACCCCCGGTCCTAGATATCTTGTGCAGAGGTTACCCAACATGCAACATCGAGATACCAGCCAGGACATCGGTCACGAGCGCATTTGTAGAATGCCCGAACTGCAGCATTCTACATTTATAGTGTTTCAGTATCTTAGAAGAATACACTGCAAGCACCAACGAGTCTCAGACTCCAGATTCTGTGGCAAATGAGTCGCATGTCCCACTGGGGACGGATCAACGCGCACCGCGGAGCCCAGGATCATACATCACGCTTAAGGCTGAATCTCATATTCCGGATTGGCCAGCACCGATTTGGATTCCCGTCGAGGCCCGGAGGAAGGAACGCCCCAGGCAACTGCCAACTCCCAGAATGGTAGAATACTACAAAATAAGCAAGGTAAACAAAAGAGAATTTGAGTTCTATGAAGAGATTCAGGGAAATTTTATCAACATATTGGAAGACTTGGAGCTATATACCAGGGTTTTCTCTGAAACTGATGAAAGAAGCATTCTGGACTCCATCTTCGATTTAAGAGATAGAGGTTGAGCGGGCCTTCTCATGGAAAGAACGTATTCCGAGCCGAAGACATGGATGCGAGGAAAGGGAAGAATCACCATCCAGTGCGGCTGTTGTTATAATTTTACAAATGACAGACAGGAGAATCCGCCTGGGATCCTCATATACGACCAAGTGGATCCGTTACCCCCGATGATAAAGTGGACGATAAAGAGAATGGTCAAGTGGAATATCCTACCCGCCACTTGCATTTCTATCAGTTGCATCATCAAAATTTACAAAGAAGGTGACTGCATTCCCCCGCACATTGACCATCATGACTTTGTGAGGCCTTTCTGCACGGTCTCATTCATGAGTAGGAGAAATATTCTGTTTGGAAAAGAAATTGATGTAATCGGCCCTAGTGAATTCAGAGGAGCTGTGGAAATTCCTCTCCCAGTTAGTTCAGTACTTGTTCTCAAGGGCAACGGTGCAGACGTGGCCAAACACTGCATTCCAGGAGTACGACACAGTAGGGTGTCTGTGACCTTCCGCAGAAGGGATGATAGTAAGAAACCATATGGATTCTAACAAGACCCGGAGTTGGAGGAACTGTTTCCTTATGAGCTATGAGAAGGTTGTACCTCTGAATACATGTGAAGGGAACTCTTATCCTGGAGCATGACTTAGAAAGTATGCTTGATCAAGAGCTCGATATACCAAGTGCAGAGGATTAACTTTCTTTCGTTTAACAAGCATGACATGTGTCTGACGTAATCAGTCTATGATGTACTCATATCTTGAGATGAATTTAATCGCATTTCAGCATGTATTACATGATGTAACTTTTAAGGCATTAGCCTATATTTGATTTGTAGAATCTTTATTGAGCGATATTAATGGAAATTTCTCTCAAGTTGTGCCTTTTTGTCAATTGCCTTTTTGTGCGACAGATGAAAGCCGCAAACCATGCGATGGTTCAGAGTTCCAATGAACAAAGAACGAAACGACAAATTTTCAACAATAAATAAAACACAAAAAAAGATAATTATAAATGAATAATTAACAAAACAAATTTCTTTTAAAAAATCAACCAATTAAAATTAAAACTTTAAAAACACATTTCTATAAAATCAATTGTGATAAAAACAACAAGAAAATAAGACAAACCTGTTGAGTGGATACTTCCATTTTCAGAATTTCCTACTCTTTGTGCACGCAGCACAACCATCATTATCTACCTCAACCCTCTTCACATCCTCGCAGAATTTCACATTCTGCACAAAAACTCCACAAAACTCTTCAAATCTTCTCCAAAATCAACCTTCACATATAACACACTACTGGAAATTCAACATCACAAGCTCTTGGTAAATTTCATATCACATCTTCAAATCAGTACCTAAATCTTCATTCTCATATCTTTGAATTGATACCTACATTTTAATTCTCACATCTTTGAATTGATACCTAACTTTCAATTCTCACATCTTTGAATTGATACCTACATTTCAATTCTCATATCTTTGAATTGATACCGACATTTCAATTCTTTCGTCTTTGAATTGATACTTACATTTCAATTCTCTTATCATTGAATTGATACTTACATTTCAATTCTCTCATCTTCGGAATTGATACCTACATTTCAATTCTCTCATTTTCGAATTGATACCTACATTTCAATTCTCACATCGTTGAATTGATACGTACATTTCAATTCTCACATCCTTGAACTAATACTTACATTTCAATTCTCCCATCTTTGAATTGATACTTACATTTCAATTCTCTCATCTTCAAATTGATACCTCAATTCTCTTATCTTTAAATTGATACTTATATTTCAATTCTCTCATCTTCGGAATTGATACCTATATTTCAATTCTCTCATCTTCGAATTGATACCTACATTTCAATTCTCACATCTTTGAATTGATACATACATTTCAATTCTCACATCTTTGAACTGATACTTACATTTCAATTCTCTCATCTTTGAATTGATACTTTTATTTCAATTCTCTCATCTTTGAATTGATACCTACATTTCAATTCTCTCATCTTTGAATTGATACCTACATTTCAATTCTCACATCTTCAGAATTAATACGTATATTTCAATTCTCACATCTTCGAATTGATACTTACATTTCAATTCTCTCATCTTCGGACTTGATACCTACATTTCAATTCTCTCATCTTTGAATTGATCTTACATTTTAATTCTCATTCTCGAATCAGTCCTACATTTCTGATTCTTTACATTTGAGGTCAGTCCTTGCATTCTGACGCTCTCTTTTGAGAATTGACCAATATTTCAATTCTCATTTCTGAATTAGTTCTAAATTTCTTATTCTTTACATTTGAGGTCGGTCCTTACATTCCGACGCTCTCTTTTGAGAATTGACCTACATTTCAATTCTCGTTTCCGAATCAGTCCTAAATTTCTGATTCTTTACATTTGAGGTCGGTCCTTACATTCCGATGCTCTCTTTTGAGAATTGACCTACATTTTAATTCTCATTTCGAATCCGTCCTAAATTTTTGATTCTTTACATTTGAGGTCGGTCCTTACATTCCGATGCTCTCTTTTGAGAATTGACTTACATTTCAATTCTCGTTTCTGAATCAGTCCTAAATTTCTGATTCTTTACATTTGAGATCGATCCTTACATTCTGACGCTCTCTTTTGAGAATTGACCTACATTTCAATTCTCGTTTCCGAATCAGTCCTAAATTTCTGATTCTTTACATTTGAGGTCGGTCCTTACATTCCGATGCTTTCTTTTGAGAATTGACCTACATTTCAGATCTCATTTCCGAATCAGTCCTACATTTCTGATTCATTACATTTGAGGTCGGACCTTACATTCCGACGCTTTCTTTTGAGAATTGACCTACATTTCAATTCTCATTTCCGAATCAGTCCTACATTTCTGATTCATTACATTTAAGGTCGGCCCTTACACTCTGACTCTCTCTCTCTCACTCTCTCTCTTTTCGAGTTGATATTTGGATTTCAAGTCCCACCTTAGGGTCAACACTTACATTTTGACTCCCATCCTTTGGAAATCTTTGAAATTTCATAACTCAAAAGTCCACTCTCCAATCTCTAGTGAAAGTCCCTACTTCTCGATTTGATTAAGCACACATCTGCTAGTTCCCCGGCAGAAACAAATCACACACATAACTCTACGCATGCTTCTGGGTCTGTTAACTTAGGAGTTTGTATTGGTTTTTGTTGATCTCATTGGGTAACGCCAATACGCGCGGTGTGCTTGCCCAACACACCACACCTATTGGGGGTCCATTTGTTG
>JXCR01056925.1:37179-61591 GCA_002079205.1 Phalaenopsis hybrid cultivar | reverse complement strand
TAGTTGGCTAACATTGAGAACAAAATTAGTTAGAATATCACTTTATGATTTTTAAACTTAAAATGGTCTAGAAAATAGCCATCTTTATGAAATTCATGGAGGGTCGAATCCATGCCTTAGTCCAGATTCTTGAGAAATCCTTTTTATGGATGTCTCTTTGAATGACTGGATCTTTTTTCTTTGTGTTTATGCTCATTTGAATCATCATGTATTGTCTTATCAACTATTTGAAGTTCTAAATCACAGGTAATCCGCCCTCATCATGGTGAGGAGTATACGGTGAACGAACTAAACTCGGTGGGATGGAAATATGATAATACACCACAGGTAACAATGTGATTGAACTATTGTGCTTTGTTTTTCACCTTTTGCACCTGCAATTTTTGAAAGTAATTAAGTTCTATACCTAATGCTGTGCAATGTAATTATCCTATTCAATTAATGCATTTTAAAAGTTTCCATTCAAGTTTAGCCCAACACAATACCAAAATTTTCTTTTGATGGTTGTTTCTATGCCTTAGTTTGGTGGAATTCTCCACTGAATTTTTTTGTTGTTTTACAATGATGACTCATTTGTGATATTTTCTTTTTGGGATAGTTTCATTTATTTCAAAGAAACATCACTATTTATGAAATCTAGCGCTCATGTGAAATTTTTGACCTACCGAATCGATGTATTTACTTGTGCCACAATCAAACAATTGAGAATTTGATAAAAATGAAAAATATGGGTTGGGTTTTTATCATGAATTTTGATATTTGATTGAGAATTTGAAAAATGGATGAAAGTGGGTGTTAGATTTGTAACTGGCAACGTTTCGGATGCTATGTATGTAGACAGCCCTTTCTATCTTCTGCTAAAAAAGTTGGACAATAATTTTCTTATATTTATGCACTTAATCTCATAAATTTGTCTATGCTTTCCAACCTCTTTTCGAAGTTTTGTAATTCCATTATAACATTGTACTTGATAGAAAAACTCTCTTTGGCACCCCCACTCAGATTCTCGTGCCAATTGCCAATGGTTCGGAGGAGATGGAGGCCATAATCATCATCGACTCACTTCGTCGAGCCAAAGCTAACGTCATGGTCGTCTCCGTTGAAGAAAAACTGCAGATCGTTGCGCGCTGGAATACTAAAATCGTAGCTGATGGTCTCTTGGACGAAGCTTCTAAATTGCAGTTTGACCTCATAGTTCTGCCGGTTAGTTTTCTCTCCTTTGTGCATTATAAATCACCATCTTTTCCTCCACTCTTTCTACTATCTTAAGTATTCACAGGGAGGGCTTCCTGGAGCAGAAGCATTCTCCAATTCAGAAAAACTTGTAAATTTACTAAAGAATCAGGCTGAATCAAATAAACCTTATGGAGCAATATGCGCCTCTCCAGCAATCGTCCTTGAGCACCATGGCTTGTTAAAGGTAACAAAAATTTTACTTGGAAAGTTCTGAAATCTCTCTCTCAACTTCATAAAATTGTATAAAAATTTACTTGCATCTTGATTCCTATGTATTTACATATCTAACACCCAAACTTCAATTACGTACATACATACTATCTTACCTATGCATGAAAAGGTGCATTTCACTTTTTAAAAGTTAAAATGGTAGTATTTTTGTAGTGATACTAAATATTTGGGAGATATAAAAGTTAAAATTAATGTATAGAGGCTAGATATGTCAATACATAGGAATTTGGTGGTATGCATGTAAATGCCCCAAAATTGTATTTTTTGAAATGAAACTTCAAAACTGAGGCAGGGAAAGAAGGCGACGGCATTTCCACCCTTGTGTGAAAAGCTCACTGATTTGAGTGAATCCGAGAACCGTGTGTTGGTCGATGGAAATCTGATTACGAGTAGAGGGCCAGGTACGGCGATGGAGTTTGCGTTGGGTATCGTTGAGAAATTTTTTGGACGCGAAAAAGCGCTTGAGCTTGCGAAAACAATGGTTTTTGTGTGAAGGTTGGAGTCTAGTTTGTTGCTGATCTTTCAACAAGTATGTTGTTTATATGAGTGGATTAGATTATAAAGTTTTGAATACTGAATCTACTTCTTTGGCTTTGTATGAGATAACTGCTTTTCTGCTGCTGAATGTTACATTTCTCACTGTTATGATTTAGATGCAAGGTTTCTTATGAGTAGTGTATTCTATTCTATAGTATTTTAATTGATAAAATTAATTATTTATAATTGTCTTCCAATTTGATATTTATATTTCCAACACTCGTGGCATAAACTTATACATGAAAAGGTGCATTTCAATTTGAAAAGATAGTAATATTGATATTCTTGAGAACGAAAACACTGAACCCAAATCAGGCAGATTTCTTCATCACTTATCAATCAGTATTCTGATAAACCAAATAAGCATACAAAATCTCATTCCAGGTATCAGGAACACCTGGAAGGCACCAATGGATGCAATCTGCATAAACATTTGGCTCTGATCTCTGCTCTCTGGTCAATAATTTCCCTCTTCTCTCTGTAAAAACTGAAGTGTGGCCATCTTTTCTGAATTCTGATAGCTGTGTTATATTTAGAATTGTCACATTTATCCTCTTAATTCTGCTAATTGCATCTTTCACTGCTCCCATCATCTCTAGGCTTGATCCTGCTCCCCAGAATGGCCCTTTGATAGGGTATGTCTCGTTATGGCAGTTTCCTTCGCTCCCCCGTCTCCATTCCCAGCTCCTGGTAAGAAAACATCATAGAAAACTAAATTATGCAAAGGTGCGAACGAGTGAGTCTTAACTCGAGCCGTCATCTGATTGAGCTTCAGCTTAATTAATTAATCAAGTTTGCTTGATGGCTTGAGCACATATGGATATTTACATGAGTAAAGCAAAAAATAAAAACTGGCTTTTCTTGTGATTTAGAGTTTACCAAAGGTGAGTAGGAGACAGAGTCATGAAGAATGCTTTCTGGGTTTGAGGATTGAGTGTCGATTCAACCCAATCAGTCCAAGTTTTCAGTGCTAATCTGTAAGCAGTTGGCACATCATATTCTCTTATTTCCTCTGATCCAATTCTGCAAAATTTGAGAAAAACTTGGTCAAATGTTAAGAAGAACTAGAATTACTTTGAGATTTGATGCACTAACAAGAGAAGCTATTGATCAATGTCACCGAGCGCTCCATATTTAGGGACCCGGGTTTGAATATAGAAATTGATACGTGCATGTGTATTTTTTCTCAGCCACGTTCAGCATTCAAACATGACATCTTGGGATTCTTCACTTTGTTTCGGACCAATATTTTCTACATTCAAGCATATATGTGCGTGTGTATCACGATTAAATCACTGACGTTGCATTGATGAGAGGCTGATACATCCACCACACATAGCTCTCGAACACCAAGTGGTCAACCCCTTGCCATTGTCTGCTGTGGTTGGAGATTGAATCCAGCCTCACCATCCTCTTCTGCACCCTGTGCTTTGTTGCATGATCACTATTTGACTCGACGAGGAATGGTGCCCAGTAGAATTCAATCGATGCATTGTAATCCTGGAGAGATAGATGATAATATTTTTTGGGGAATTGATCAAATTTAAGTTTGATTTGAAATGAATGAGATTTAATAGGCTTGAATCTATTTAATTTAAATTCATATACACATAGTTGGTAGGAATATTTGGTCCATTGTTATGTTTTATCATCAATTTTGATATTTGAGTGAGATTCTGAAGAAAAAAAAGGATGAAAGAGTGTGCTAGATTTGTAAATAGCAAGAAGAATTGCTGCTAACCTTGGCAAAGAAAACTTTTCTGGGGGGTTTTTTATAAAAAAGCTTGTTGCCATCAGGAACTGCAGATTGAAGGAGACAAACCATAGATTCCCACTGAGTTCTCTGAATAGAATCTCCCACAAACATAAGCCTTTTGTTCCTCAGACTGTGGAGTAGCATGAAAGCATCAAAAGGAGGCAAGGTGCAGCCATATGGCTTCCACCTCCATTTCTGATATAGGAAGTCGGGCCTCCCGTTGGTCCTGCAGGTGACCTGTTGGGCCGTTAACGAACCAATTTCGAGTAGTTATCAGCTCAAAATTAATTTGAAAAAATTTCAATCCAAAATTTTGGGTCGTACTTCAGCTCATATATTTCAATCCCACCTTGTCTCCGTCCGAGCCAACATTTGAATTAATTTTCGAGCGATTACTATCTTTAAGCTAAATTCGTTAAATTCACGGCCCTAACATCACAAGGGCGGTTAACGATTAGCTCAAAATTGGATCGAAAATTTTAGCTCGTTGTTCGGCTCATTTATTTCGATCTGATCTTGATCCAAGCCAAAATTTGAATCAATTTTCGGGGATTAACAATCTTCTAGCTAAATTCACAACCCTAGTCACCTGCTTGGTCAAGTAAGGGCAGCTTTGTTCGGTGTAGAGAGGGCGAGAGCTGGGGTGTTCGAGCAGCCATTTGCCTTGGAAGAGATTGCAGCCATTGTTGAAGGAGATGGAGAATTCCTTGTTGTGTTGGGTTTGGTGTGAAGAAGATGAGAGTTTGATGGCTGTTTTTAGGGTGCGGAAGAGGAAGATGGAGCATAAGAGGAGGGGAAGTAGTGTTAGTGTGCTTCTCATTTTTTGGGCGGGGGGTTGAAGAAGATGGCTTATTTTATTAAGATCTTTCGTTTTTTATTTTTTGTTTGTGTGTGTGGGCATTTACAAACAAACCCCTCAATTCTTATATTCTTACATATCTAACCCCTCACAAATCGTTCATACAACACAAAGAAAAAACATAAATATTTTCAATTTTTAAATGATGGATTATATATTTTCATTCATAAATAAAACGAAATATGTGAAAATACATAAGAATTGAGTGGTTTGCATGGAATTATTCTGCAATATTTTTAAATTTATTTTTTAAAAAAAATTGATTTAGTTGGTGAATGTGTGTGGCACATTACCTACTTCATATTTCTGGCTAAAATTGAAATTGAAGGTTCTTCTCTCGTCTTCTTTAAGGTTTAAGACTTGGAGAGGAAGGAAAGAAAGTTGAGTGAAGAAGTGGGTGGTTAGCTGCCTTCATTGGCAAATACATGCCTCATGTGCTAAGTTATGTGTGGCACATTACCTACTTCATTTTTCTGGCTATAACTGAAAGTTCTCTCCTATTCTCTCTACACTGTTTTCATCTACACGCCCTAATCCCTTCTTTTTAGCATACATATAAATAAATGAATTTAGGTATAAGTACATACAAAGCACTCGAAAAATTATTATTCATAAAACCTAACAACCGATTAATAATTTTAAGTAACCAAACTGATGTATTTGATGTATATTTACATGTTCCACAATCACAGAATTTGATATAAATGTATTAAAAAGGTTGCCTGATTATATATATATATTTAAAGAGTTTTTAACGATGCATGAAAAGTTTTTTTTTTATTTTTTAATAGAAATAATAATAATATTGATGTGACATGAAATGTTAATATAAAAAGCAAATTGCATGTATTATACATGAAAATTCATTAAAAATTGTTGTATTCATGTAAATTTTACTTTTTTTTATATATTTATCTTCTTTTCCCTTAAAGGAAAAGCAGATTTCAGCGCCCAGCTCTTTATATGCATACATTTCCAATCACACCCATAATTTTTAGGGGAATTTACATACATAGCACCCAAATCTTGTGCAATTACTTAACATTGATTTTTACATCCAAAACATCCTACCCATATAAATAATAAAATTTACCTTTTCATACATAGAACATTATCCTTTAGCTTGTATAAATCAAAATTTATGTGTGAGATAAGATGTCCATAATTTTTAATTCAAAGCTTTTAACTTTTACAATATAAAATACAGGGGCCACAATTCTTGTGGATTTACATATCTAACAGCTAAAGTTTAATATTTACATTTACAGCACCTTGATACCATAAACCTATGCAAAAAATTAATAGTGATATTTTTAATATGATATTAAAGATTTGAGTGTTAAGAACGCAAATATCAAATNCGTCATCGACCACATTGTCGACAACTAGTCGCAGACCATCTCTCGTGGATCACCGTTAGCATCTCTTGTAGGTCACCGCCGACCATCTCACACTGACTTTCGTTGACCACTATTGACTAATCAGAGAGTGATTGTACCTCCATCTGCTGGATAAAAAAATGCAAAAAAACTTTCATGAAGTTAATGTAGGGGAGTAAAACTACTATGCAATACAAGGTTGAATTTATTGATTTAGCCAAATATGCACAAAAATTAGTTAGTACTCTAGGGGAGATATGTTACTGCTTTTTGAGTTGACTTGGAGATGATTTGATGCATCCACTGGTTCACTCATGATTCAAAATTTTCTGAACTTAGTAGAAAAAAATATCATCTATCTTCGACCACCACTAACTGTTGTCGACCACCGCTAACCACTGTCGACCACCACTTGCTGGTCGCCGTGGATCATTATTGTTCGTCTCATGTTCCTTGCAACAAGTTCATCTGCATGTCAACTTTGTAAATTTGAAGAGTGTTCACCCATTTCCTTAATATGGGATGATATGGACTATACTTGTAATCTCTAGTTTATAGTATATTTTTTCAGCTAGGCCAGGTCTCGTGGTATTTTCCCTTTCTGGACTTTCCAAGGAAAAATTTATGATGTCTCTATAGGTTATTTCTTTCATTTGAGCGTATGTTGAATTCTTGTGCAACGCTAAGACAATAATCTATTACTTTACCACCACGAATCTTCTAGCACACATCAGTTTGGCACTGTCGGTGGGAAACGAAGTCCCGTCCGGTAGTGTCTTCAACTCTAAGATGTTGAGCCCCTACTTCATTTCTCAATGATGTACATCATTCAACTAGCAAATGAACATCTTTTATGTCTTGAAGATCATCTCTAAAGTATTCTTCGATGTGGGGCCCAACTGTTACATCAATCTAGAAAGGTCGACCACGTCAACGTCCCTGACACTATTGTAGTAGGGTTGTCTTTTCACATCATATTCAGGCACAATGTCTTTCACAACTTCTTCCAGCCTGGGGGACAACCTTGACTGCAGTTTCAAAAGATCGTTCACATTAAAGTCCTGGACACGATTATGGTAGGGTAATCATCCCACAGTTTGTTTAGACAAAAAGTCTTTGAGAACTGCTTTCGAACTAGGGGCAATCTTCACCATAAATAACACTTAGTGCCTCCTCACCGTACTGGACTTCTTCTTCAACCAAATCAGGAAGTTGATATCTTCAAGGCTCAATACATGAGATGCTTTACAAGCTCGTGTAGAAAATGTCCACGCTAGGGAGCAAAAGATTTAAAAGCAACAACCAACAAGTTGTCATACATTGTTATTGATTATGGCTGCAACCATATTTCTAAGAAAGAAAACGGTTCATTGCAAACTATGTCATAATCTTGAGAAACACAAAGCATCTCTGACACCTCATTCTGGGGATAATAGATCTTAGGGGGACTCGATTCGACCTCTTCCATCACAAGCTATAATCGACAAACAGAAGCTTTGACTAACAACCTCAAATAGGTCAAAAATGCATAGTGGATTTCCTTTGACCTCTTCCATAACATATTATAATCGTTAAGCAGAAGCTTCAACCAACAACGTAGGATAGGTCAACTATCCTCAGTGGATTTCATATGACTTTTCCATTACATATTAATGTCGTTGAGCATCTCCAGATATACAACCCGTGATGGGTCTTACATCCTTAATGCATTTTTCTTTCAATTATGCTCCAATACAAGCTACAGTCACTAGACAGATGCGCTTCGACTAACAGTCTGGGAAAAGTCAAACATTCGCAGTGGCAAACAAGGTCTCCAACCATAACCATAGAAGTCGAGCTCTTGTGGCAAGACTCGATTGGAAGATACGGTACCCCTGAAAGTCAAGCTTAATAGACAATACTTGATGGGAAGCAATCATGCCCCTAGAAATCGAACCTAACAGGCAAAACTCGATGGGAAGATATGGTACCCTTAGAAGTCAAGCTCAAGAGGCAAGACTTGATAGAAAACTAAGGTACTCCTAGAAGACAAGCCTATAAGGCAAGTCTTGATGGAAAGCTACGGTGTTCCTACAAGACAAGCCTAGGAGGTAAGTCTTGATGGGAAGCTACTATGTTTCTGAAGTCCAGATCAAGAGGTAAGACTCAATGTGAATATATGACACTTCTATTAGACGAGGCCAAAATGTAAGTCTCGATGGGAAGCTAGTGGTGGACAATGTCTTTACTAGAAAGACTCTAAGAGAGCAAGTGGTTGATAGGTTCTCTACTCAAAGACCTAAAAATGCTACAAGCATCAAAAGACACAGGTACATCAAATACCTCGGAAGGCTACAAGCCTCAGAAGGTACTGGTACATCAAAGACCTCAAAATGCTATGAGTCTCAGAAGACAGCGACACATTTTATGCTCCTAGAAGGCATAAGCCTAAGAAGGCACAAGCCACAAAAAGCACAAGCCTATAAGGGCACAAGCCTCAAAAGGTACGCAATTCCTTTTATAAAGTGCACGTGCTAACTTTAATTGCAAAATTTTGCATGATTGAAAGCCGCAACAACCTCAAAAATATCGTTAAAAATGTACAAAGAAAAATATTATCATCATCTACCAATGTCACATAATGTGATTAAGACTACAAAAACCAACATATACTCAAATCAGCTCATGTTCGAGTAGAGTCGGCATTGCCTTCTCAAAATTCTAGTACTTCTGCTGGTCTTCAGGGGTCTCCAGATATTGCGATCACAAAAACCATGAAAATATTCCTCTCAAAGCACAACCGGAAAGCTCTAAAATTTTTTCATCTCAATTGAAATGCGGAGTAGCAACAAGTAAGAAAATGCTGAGTCACCTGCTAGCCAGAGACGAGGATAACTTTCTTCATCATAGTGGTGTGAAACTTGATCTCGTTGATTGCAAGCTACACAAGTTGGGGACGACTTTCCTTTGCATCTTCTTCAAGAAAGAAGATCCCGTTGATCACCTGCCACACAAAACGGAGACGACTTTCTTTTGTGCCGCAACACGAAAGATGATCTCGTTGATCGCCTACTACGTATGTCGGGGACGACTTTCTTCTGCACCTTCTTCAAGTAATATCTCATTAATCGACAACTACACAGGTTGAGAACGACTTTCCTCTGCACCTTCTTCAAAAAAGAAGATCACATTGGTCGTCTGCTGCGCAGGATATGAATGACTTTCTTCTTCTGAAAAATCCCAAATCATCTGCTACGCAGAGATGAGGACTCCACCTCTACTATATTCTTCTTGTCTATTTATAGGCTCAAAAAACTATTCATATTTATAACAAAAATTAATTTCAGCCATTAAATAAAAACTTAAATATGCCTTATTTTTCTTGGCCTAATTGCCTTTCGCCTCCCACATTCCACTTTCCACCACCTAAATCCAAAAGAAACGGTTATGTTCATTGAAAAAAAAAAAAGGAATAGAAAGAGCCACTAGTTGCGAGCCTATTAATCTGAAGCCTAATCATATGGCATAAGAAAGGACTTCGATTTAAAAATGTGACTCTTGAGGCATATTTAAAGAGCACCCATATATAAAACTGACGCCATGCCACGTTGGGTTTATATATATTACATATGGCCTTTACGCCATATAAAGCCTTTCTATATCAATACTCTACAACGCTGAAACGCATATAAATTACGCATATTACATATATATTGCATATATATTACATATGGCCATATGTAATATCTATATTTATGTACCGAATTTCAATATTTTCGTACATTGAAATTGATTTCGTCTTAAAATAGAGAGCAACTTATACACAGCTTCAACAAAGTTCTATCATTCAACGTGAATCTTGAGGTATTACAGGGATCTCGAGGCAAGTTTTAGAGATAAAAATATTCAAATATCGATAAAAAGACATACAGAACTCTGATTTCAACAAACTTATAGTCAAACTAATCGGCACGATGAGACGAACCTGATCAGGACTGTCAAAAAAGCTTGTTGTTCGCCAATAGTTCGTGTTCGGTTTGTCAATGAGAACAGTTATGCGTTCGTTCGTGTTCGAATAGTTATTGTTTANAGACTACAAAAACCAACATATACTCAAATCAGCTCATGTTCGAGTAGAGTCGGCATTGCCTTCTCAAAATTCGAGTACTTCTGCTGGTCTTCAGGGGTCTCCAGATATTGCAATCACAAAAACCATAAAAATATTCCTCTCAAAGAACAACCAGAAAGCTCTAAAATTTTTTCATCTCCATTGAAATGCGGAGTAGCAACAAGTAAGAAAATGCTGAGTCACCTGTTAGCCAGAGACGAGGATAACTTTCTTCATCATAGTGGCGCGAAACTTGATCTCGTTGATTGCATGCTACACAAGTTGGGGACGACTTTCCTTTGCATCTTCTTCAAGAAAGAAGATCCCGTTGATCACCTGCTACATAAAATGGAGACGACTTTCTTTTGTGTCGCAACATGAAAGAGGATCTCGTTGATCGCCTACTACGTAGGTCGGGGACGACTTTCTTCTGCACCTTCTTCAAATAATATCTCATTAATCGACAGCTACACAGGTTGAGAACGACTTTCCTCTGCTCCTTCTTCAAAAAAGAAGATCACATTGGTCGTCTGTTGCGCAGGATATGAATGCCTTTCTTCTTATGAAAAATCCCAAATCATCTGCTACGCAAAGATGAGGACTCCACCTCTACTATATTCTTCTTGTCTATTTATAGGCTCAAAAAACTATTCATATTTATAACAAAAATTAATTTCAGCCATTAAATAAAAACTTAAATATGCCTTATTTTTCTTGGCCTAATTGCCTTTCCCCTCCCACATTCCACTTTCCACCACCTAAATCCAAAAGAAACGGTTTTGTTCATTGAAAAAAAAAAAAGAATAGAAAGAGTCACTAGTTGCGAGCCTATTAATCTGAAGCCTATGAAAAATGGATACATAATATATAAAATCATATGGCATAAGAAAGGAATTCGATTTAAAAATGTGACTCTTGAGGCATATTTAAAGAGTCACCCATATATAAAACTGACGCCATGCCACGTTGGGTTTATATATATTGCATATGGCCTTTACGCCATATAAAGCCTTTCTATATCAATACTCTACAACGCTGAAACGCATATATATTACGCATATTACATATATATTGCATATATATTACATACGGCCATATGTAATATCTATATTTATGTACCGAATTTCAATATTTTCGAATATTGAAATAGATTTTGTCTTAAAATAGAGAGCAACTAATACAGCTTCAACAAAGTTCTATCATTCAACATGAATCTTGAGGGGATCTCGAGGCAAGTTTTAGAGATAAAAATATTCAAATATCGATAAAAAGACATACAGAACTCTGATTTCAACAAACTTATACTCAAACTAATCGGCACGATCAGACGAACCCGATTAGAGCTGTCAAAAAAGCTTGTTGTTCGCAAACAGTTCATGTTCGGTTCGTCAATGAGAACAGTGATGCGTTCGTTTGTGTTTGAATCGTTATTCTTCGAAATATAAAATAATTTAAAATAATTATACATAAAAATTTTGATATTTTAAAAAAATTAAATTTTATAAATTATAATATATAATAAATTAATAATAACAAAATATTAATATACTATATTAGTAATATACTAATATATATACTATATATTTATATAATATAAGTTATTTAATTAATATAATATATTATTTATATATTAATATTAGGGATGTCAAACTGGCCCGTCGTTCACGAATAGCTCATGTTCGGCTCGTTCGTTAAGAAACGAACACGAACAATGTCTTCACTAACAATTTCGAACACGAGCTTATTTCAAACAAACTAAATTTCAAACTAACCGAACAAGAACACAAGCTTTGTTCGTTCGTGTTCGGTTCGTTTACACCCCTAGACCCGATGATACTAAACTGATCTAATCCGAGTCAAATCAAGCTCAAAAGAACAAGTCATGAAATCATTTTTGGAAGTTTTCCTAACATATTTCGAAGGTCAAACCAAGTCGAATCTAGTGAGTTCATGGTCGAATTGAATGTCTCGACAAGATGAATCCAATGAGCCTAAGCGTGCTCAATTTCGACATCGTTTAAGGCTCTTGAATGTCCATCAAACGTTGTCTGATCGATGAAACCTCTATGGGTCGTACGATCAAAATGTTTCATTTTCCTTCATTAATTGTAGTTGGGGATTATAAAAAGAGCCCCACGCTCTCATGAAGGGAGGGGGGAGGGGGGTGAGCATGAAGAAGAGCTTGAATCTTAGAGGAGCTGAAGTCAAGTATCATCTCATTGTCGACCGCCACCGACCACCGTAGGCCATCGCTGTCTCACACCGCCAACCGTCACCAACCATCTCGCACCAACCGCTGTCAACCATCATTGACCACTGTCAACCATCATCGATCACCGTCAACAAGCACTTGTGAGCATAAAGAAGAGCTTGAATCTTAGAGGAGCTGAAGTCAAGTATCATCTCGTTGTCGACCGCCACCGACCACCGTAGGCCATCGCTGTCGAACACCGCCAACCGTCGCCGACCATCTCGCACCAACTGCCGTCAACCATCATTGACCACTGTCAACCATCATCGACCACCGTCAACAAATACTTGTGAGCATAAAGAAGAGCTTGAATCTTAGAGGAGCTGAAGTCAAATATGATCTCGTTGTCGACCGTCACCGACCACCGTAGGCCATCGCTATTGAACACCGCCAACCGTCGCCGACCATCTCACACCAACCGCCGTCAACCATCATTGACCACTGTCAACCATCATCGACTACCGTTGACAACCACTTGTTAAATGTTGTCAATCGTTATTGGTCGTCTCTCATTCCTTGCAACAAGTTCATCCGCACATCAACATTGTAAGTCTGAAGAGTGTTCAACCCTTTTTCTTCTGTGGGACGAAGGCATGTACTTGTAATCTCTAGTTTATAGTAGATTTTTTCAGTTGGGCCAAGCCCCGTGATTTCTTCCCTTTCCGTGTTTTCCACATAAAAATTTCTGGTGCATTGATGCGCGGAAACTTGAGATTAAATTAATAATAAATATGCAATGTAACCTAAACAATAATGTAGCTTCAATGAAAAAAAAAATATCTTTAAAACCTCTTTTAAACTCTCAATTCTCTTCTACATATAACGCAAGTATACGTATCGTTTAAGTAATACAGAGCTCTAATGAAGTTCTAGATATCGATCTTACAGGGAAGTTGGAAATATATATAGGCTAGCTATTAATATTCTATTCTTAAATAAAAATAAAAATAAAAATAAAAACAAAGTAAAGTACGAAGTTTGAAGTTAAACTACTCAAGTGAAATGTTATTAAATATGCAGATGTATGACTACAATAGTTAAGTTAAATTAGATATTAAACTTTCAAAAGTAAAATTGTTGAAATAAAACAAAGGTTTTTGTTGACAAAAAGTTCAAGTGTGAGAAAACACTCTTCCCCTTTATAATGAAAATATGGCTTGTGAAGAAATTGAAATTATTTGAAAAATATATTTAAAAATTATTTTGTGCCAAATAGGAGCAATCATATTCTCTACTCTCTTCCGAGCGCTATAAAGAACAATGACTAATCCAAAGTTTGGTCCCTAATTTCGTGGTTAGGCTGGGAGAATATCGACTGTCACTCGAGAGCTCACACTACTCCCTCACCTGAGGGCTAACATGCTCGAATTAGTTTCCAATCAACTGAACCAAATTGCGGATTCTAATCTTTCACCTTAAAATCTTTTAATTTTATATCCAACGAAGTATATTTCTCTATTTATTTGCACCAAATCCCATGGATGACATACTCTTCATGAAATTAAATGTGATTCTCACTTTGTTGTAGATATCATATCCCTTTTTAGAACATATGTTTCTCAACACATTTTAACAATTTAATTGGCCGGATCGAAAAGTAAATGAAGATCAAAGTTCAAATCATCACAAATTATCGACATTTAAAACCAAAGAAAAGAAAATCAATTCTTCACAAAATCATTTCTTCAAAATAGGGAGAAGGATAAAGAAGACTACTCATAATTCACGAGAAAGGTACGGTAAAACACAGACTTCATACATAAAAACAAGTTTGCAAACAGAAGAAATGAAAAATACAACTTATCTCACAATTCTTCCGAAGCAAATCCATATAAGTTCTCTCCAAGTCTTTCTCTCTTTACAAGCACTCTCAATTCTCTATTACAAGTGTAATGAAGAAGAAATCTCTCACCTTCCTTCTCCTCTTACAACCTTAAAAGATAGTCTCCAAGGCCTTGGCTTTCTCTCTCTATCTCTCCCTCTTAGTTCTCACGCCACCTATTTATTTTCGCCCCCCTTTCGAAGTTCTTCTCCAACTTGATTTTATTTTGGGTTGCCTCATCGGAAAAGAATTTCAATTTCCCTCCAAAGTTCAAATGTCAAACTTTTGAATTCAAAAGATATGCCTCTTTGATCCAAGAGTCAAATCCCTTCAAATTAGAACCTTCCAAAGTGTCTAGATGCATTGAATCACTCCATGGGGTGTTTAGAATAAGTGTCCCTTTGAAAATTCAAGCAAAAATTCATCTTGAACCGCCTTAATTTGAAAAAGTCGCATCTGACGCATCATGCGCCAGTTTGGCTCATCACGCGCCAAACCCCAAAATTGGCTGTTTTTTCCAAATTTTTCTCCTGTAGTCATTTTTGCTCCAAATGCCTAAAAATGGTATACCTGCAACAAAAACAAAAAAAAAATGCATTTCTTTAAAGTGTTATATCACAAAAAATAGACATAAAAATCGTACTTAAAATAGTGTATTATTTTTGTGTATCATGCATGTACAAGTCGTTTCTTTCATTTGAGTGTGTGTTGAATTCTCATGCAATGCTAAGACAATAATCCATGACTCTACCGTCAAGAACCTTCTAGCACACATCAAACCTAAATATCATGTAAGAAAGTAAGTACAATAAATAAAACAACAGATTTTAAAATCTTGAACATTTTAATCCTAAATTTTATCAAAAATAAATCTTTAAAGGTTAAATTTTATAACAAATATTTTATCTTAAGGAATCTAACCTTGATAATATCCAAACAAACCATAAACAAAATAAAGTGTGAACACATGCAAAATGTTGTAAGAAAAATACTCATTATAAAAGAATAAGAGGAGACAACCACCAGTTGCCAACCGCCGCCAACCATCTCACACCAACCACCGTCGACCATCTCACACCAACCACCGTCGACCATCATTGACCACTGTCAACCATCATCAACCACCGTCGACAACCACTAGTTGAACGTTGTCGATCATTATTAGTCGTCTATCGTTCCTTGCAACAAGTTTATATGCACGTCAACATTGTAACTCTGAAGAGTGTTCAACCCTTTCCTTCCTGTGAGATGAAGATCTGTACTTGTAATTTATAGTTTATAGTGAATTTTTTCAGTTGAGCCAAGCCCCGTAGTTTCTTCCCTTTCCGTGTTTTCCACATAAAAATTTATGGTGCATCTACAAGTCATTTCTTTCATTTGAGTGTGTGTTGAATTCTCATGCAATGCTAAGACAATAATCAATTACTCTGCCGTCACAAATCTTCTAACATGCATCAAACCTAAATATCATGTAAGAAAGTAAGTGCAATAAATAAAATAACATATTTTAAAATCTTGAACATTTTAATCCTAAATTTTATCAAAAATAAATCTTTAAAGGTTAAATTTTATAACAAGTATTTTATCTTAGGGAGTCTAAGCTTGCTAGTATCCAAACAAACCATAAGCAAAACAAAGTGTGAACACATGCAAAATGTTGTAAAAGAAATACTCATTACAAAAGAATAAGAGGTCATATGTCGTTAGACCGACTACAATCCCAGAAAAGAAAAAAAGGGCAACCAGACTCCGCATATACATGCACAGTCTTTAAACTATACAGTAAATATACAATTTTGAATTAATGTACAACACACGAGCAAAAAACACATGGTTCTCTTCATACTGTCCCTGTTCCAAGTTCTGTGACTTGTGCCTGTACCTTATTTTCAATACAAACTCTCCTAAAAGAACTCTAAAAAGTGTACACAACAAATTGAAAAAAAAAAAGCTATACCTGCAGAAGAAGTCGGTACGAGCTATCTCATGAAACACAAAAAAGGTCGTATCCAATAAGAGGAGAGCTAAAGAGCTCCTATAAGAAAATGCATTAGTTTAAATCATAATTAAGCTCCTCACTTTTGGATACAACACCATACAAAGAAAATTTGCCCTAACATGTTTGTGCACAAAGTCTCAAATTCAACAAAACATTCAAAATGCACACAAAGTGTACAACAACTAGCACAATGTAATGAAAAATAGCCATATACAAAAATTCATAATTACATCGTAGCCCTAATTCTAAAGAAGTAAATAAAAGGTGTTGCCTATGCACATATCTACATGCAAGACTTGCAAGTGCAGAGCCCAAGGGTCTTCTTGTAGGATCTTGATGGGGTCACTAAGCTGACCTCGTCTCGAGCATATAAATTAATTAATCCTCACCTTGGTGATACCATATTGAGCTTATCAATGAATTAACCGTCACCACAACATGTGATGAACATTAACTCAGACCTATACTTGGAACGAACTTACTTGATAATAAGATAACACACATTACTCATTCAGACAAGCCAATGAGCAATGCTTATTTCCATATTATTATCACGTCATGCTAAAGTTTGTATGAGTATTGTCACTGATATGTAGCCTCGTGAAACCTAGACTTATATGGTGAGAAAAAAAAATAGGGTTGTATCTGGAAAGGCAAGACCCTGCGTGCAAAGACAAAAAAATGTATGAAACATGCCACACAAAACATGTCATAGGAACTAAACCCAAAACAACACCATCAATTAGTCAAGTATCAAGGAAAGAGGATAAAAATCAATAACAGACATACAGATGTGTTCTACATGCAGAACATAATTATAAAGAAAACCACATTCCAACAAATGTCAAACATGCAAGGGTCGCCTCTCTTATCATAAAGGGGGCACTATGATGTCATGAAAATGACTCCATAGAATGATCTTTACGATCAAGAGATGAAATGAAGGGGCGTCTTAGTAACCTAAACCTAGTCAGTGCCAGAATTCAAATACTGTTCTACGCGACTCACTTGGGGAGTATGCAAAAGGTGAAAGACAAAAGAACATAAGCTTTCAAGCCACATCGACATGCGATAGAAACAAAGCAAGCCATACTAGTCAGTTGGGAAAAGAAGAAATTCCACTCATATAAAAGGATGTACCAACGGTTTGGAAGGGAAAGTCCTAGGGTTAACGGTCTATAAAGATAGAAGACCCACCTGTTTGGAATAATCTAACCTAGTCAAAAGACATGACCAGAAAGCCAAGCGAGCTTCCACTCATACAAAAGACTGTAGTAATGATCGAAAAAGAGAATATTGTACCCCGCAAGTTACAAAATCAAAAAAGGTTCAACAAAAATTGGTCCCAACTAAATAGTCGGTACCTCATATCCACTGTACTACCACATTTGATGAATGGATTACGTGACTGAACCACAATGCAACACTTAGGTTAACTAAGGCCTTATGCACAAAGGTACACTCATACAAAATGCAGCTAAAGCAAGAAAAAAATGAGTCCAACCTAGATATTCTCTAAAAATAGCCTAGTGTAGCTCCTATATCACAAAACCTAAGGCTCTTCCTACAAAAGGAAAGACTGTGGAGAGTAGACAATTATTTCCAATGTGAATGTTGTATGATGCTGTGAGTTTAAAGGCCAAACGAATTGCTCCAACAACTTTTGCAGCCACCACATATTGTAGCGATGGCCTAAGAAACTTTGTCAGGATAGATGAGAAGATCGTGGTGAGGAAGAACTCGCTATCACAGTTCACTAGATAAAAAAATTGACCAGAAACTCTTTGCAGATCAAGGAAATCCTCACTAATCTCCGAAAGTCCAATGTCTACTGTCGATAGTTGAACCTATCACTCCAAAATTTGAACCAAACGTCAAAATTTTGAGCCCTCCAGCCATAATTTCCAACCAACACTTGAATTTTTTAACACTTAGGGTTGTCAAGAGCTACCCCATTTATAGGGCAAAGCGGTGGAACTGTTAACATGGTGGGTGAGCCATCTGCCAAAAAGACATATGACATGGCTCATGATTTGACATGTGTTAGTTGGGGTGATATGGCCCTCCTCTGAGGCGTCTGGGCACATTGTTGTGACAGATGTCATGTTAGCAGGCCATCATAACAATTATTAAATAAAGTGCCACCTTCGAGACCCAAATTGTGAGACATCACAATGCTGACCATGACATTACAATGCAGTTGAGATGTCATGTGCCAACTCAGCTCTACAATGATGTCTGCCCAATTAGAAGCCCCGAACTACTAATAGCAGAAGAGTGCCACATCGATGTACCAGGAGTCGCGATGTTGTCATGACACTTGCCATCTAACGTGCCTCAAAGTTCATGTGAGTCACTTGAAAGTGATCAAAAGAGCATTGGGACGCTCCAAAGGGTTTCAAGGACTTGCAAATGAAGAAATCGATGTATATTATAAGTGATAGACAATACAGTAAACAAGTATATGAATAAAAACATGCATAGTCTCATCAAAGTATCCTTTCCATCCTCTGTGAAAAAGGAATAAAGCGATCATAATCAATCATATAAGGCCCCCGATCCTAGACAAAGAACCATACATAAAACCAATGTAGGGGTATGACCACTACTAAAACAAAAATACTAATAGATGCCCATGTGATGCCTATTGTTTGAAATAAAAGGAACCACCATCTCTCTCTCCCATTCTCTCTCTCTCTGTGGAAAAGCAAGGGGGAACATCTACAACCTGACACATGCATACTACTTGCCACTATCACCATGAACCTCATTGTTTTCTGCAACAAAACTAGGACCAACCTCTGATAAGTAGGTGTACTGAGGTTGCAGGATGCGGTAGATTCAGTGCCACCCATGAGTTGATTCATGGATTAGGTAAACAAAGCAAATTGGTTGTCATGTTAGTGCTTCATTGGATGATAAGCAGATCCACCTTTTGGTTAATCAAATCCATGTCACTCCGAAGCTCCCAGATCTACTTCTCAATAGATCAGGCCATGTGGGATGAGCAAGTGCTCAAGAGGCCTTTGCACCTCTTGGAGCAGGTGCACAATAGGTCTAAATGCTGGCCCTCATGATGGGCTTTATAGGGCCCACTTTCTCCTCTCATTTGCCAAAAATTTCCCCATTCCTAACAATTAGAGCAAAGATAGGGGAAGGATGATTGATGCCAACTATGGTGCTCCAACAAATCATGTGAAGTAAAGATCGATGGATGACACGACTGATGTCGATCATATATTAGCGTTAGATGGTGTAATTCAAGGTGATTTGCTCCCGAGTTACCTCGCTCTTGTGCCTTATAGGCAGTAGTTTGGCAGGGTGAAGCAGCGTCAGGCTTTCGCCTCCTGGTTGAGTGTACTCCTACAAAAGTTGATGGGGTGTCCCTTAGCCTTGACCGAGCAGGCGCCATCGGTTCCTGCAATGAGGTACCTTAAGATTTCGTTGTAGTTAGGGCTTTCTTTCATGAACTTCGTGAAGTGACCCTCGATGTGCCCGTTTAAGTTGTATATTCCATTGACCATTTTCTAATCAAATGACACCCAACATCCTCTAATGAACACCCTGTTATTCCTAGTTCCATGGTGTTTGCCACAAATTCCTAGAAGACATAGGTGACAGCTAGATCAAGATTCCGAGCTAGCTGTATCAAACCCCTCCTCATGAGGGTGGCAAATATATGACTCCCAGACTCAGAGAGGCCCTGCTCAGGGTGAGATTTGATAACAATGAGATTTTGCATGCCTTCATGCAACTTCCCGACTTATGAATTGTGACACATCAAACCCTTCCTTCTCTAGTGAGGGCTTCTTAGAAGCAAACTCAAAAAATGAGGAGAGATGATTTTTTAGGGAGAAGAGAGAACCCAGTAGGGCTTCATCGTGAAAATCAAATCATACATAATCATCAGGTTCTCTCCCATATTTATAGGCAATCAAGCACTACGACGCTAGACACGACACCGCGACACTCAGCACGAGACTGTGACACCTGAATAAAACTTCTTCTTGTTGGCCATAAATTCATTTTTAGGTAAAGCATCGTAGTACCACCTATCGGAGGAGGGGTGTTCCATAACGCAAGGCACTGGATCATTGCACTCGTATTGAATTCAGTTGAATGCAAGTTGCAACCCCTGATCCCAGTGTGTGGTGCCATAAATGGAGGTGGCTGATTTTGGGTGCATAATCAGGTCGTGATTGTTGGCATCAAGGTCACATCGCCATGCCCTAAATTAATATTTTAGTCCCAGCTTGGCTGCTTGTGTGCATGTAATCCTAAGAACACTTCGAAATGACCCAATGATTTCAAAATGGGCCAAAATTGTGCTAACAATGGTGCATCAATTTTTGTCGGAAACTGTAACAACAATAATCTTTGGTGCTACAATGTTAAGGCATAGTCAAGTTTTACAACTTACATTTTCATATCACATAGTCGATGTGCCACCTTATATATAGTGCAGTGAATACGAGACAATTGTTGATCAATCAGGTTCGGGTTTTGTTGAACTAAAACTATCAAAATATCCTAATCTTTATAGATTGGGTAGACTTAGGGCCTTCTACTTTAGGTTGTTGGTATACTCTGATGTAGGAGTGGGAAACCTCGCTTTGACTATGCTTATAGTTGAGTTTGGCTTGTTCCAAATAGAACGTCCCTTGGGCCTTTATAGGCTAAGGTACATTTAGGAATTTTTATCACAAACCATTGGTACATTCTCCATGTCGAGGTGGTGGTTCTTCTCGTTTGACTAATCAACAGGACTTACATCACTTATATCATGGTCGATATAATTCATTGTAAGTCTGATTTTCCATATTCGCCTTTTTGAAAACCACTTATGTGAGATGTGTAAAAAAGCATTCTTGTCTTGCCACCAACTAGATCTATGTTGCATCAGACATACAAGGTGTTGACATAACCCACTTTTTATCCAGAACGTAAAAGGGGTTGGCGCCTAAGCGCTGCCTCCTTTTGTTTTAAGTCTTAGGGATCATTCTATATTATTTTCTCTATGACATTGTATTGTCTTCCTTATGATGACAGGAGAGTGCCTGCATTCATACATGTGTGGGTGATTGCTTATGTTTGATACACCTATTTTTCCAAATGGGGATTTTTACTACATGTATTCCTTGCATGCCTTATTTGCATTTATTGAATTTGTCATTTTTATGACATTCAAACTTTGAGTTTGTGCTTATGGGGTTAATTCCTCAGAGCCTTTATTTGCAAATTTTGTGAGTAGTTTCTGATTTCCTTCTCCTCCGTGTAGTCTTGACCTGGTGTTAGACACACCACTTTTTCATGTCTATGTCTTCTTATGTGTATCTCTATAGACTCAGTGATCCTATTTCTCCAAATAAGACCCTTTGTTCTATTGTGTCATATTGGTTTAAGTCTTTTGAGTTAGCACTCTAATAGTATTAGTTGAATGATCATTAAGTTGACATGTGGTAATAATAGGACAATGAACATTAATAGTTGGCTTGTTCAAACGAGTAATGCAAATTATTTTATTATTACTCGTATGATCATTCCTAATAGGTTTGGGTTAACATTTTCACTTAGGGTGACAATTGTTAACTTATTCAGATGTTAGGAGAGGATCCAAATTTGGTGACCTCACCTTGATCCTATGACTGTGCCCTTCAAACATGCACTACACGACTCACACGTAGATGCCAATTAGGCAAAACCTTGTAGATCCTGTTTAGAACTAGGGTAATGGTGTAGTTAGAAATTTTTGTACACATCTATTATTCTTGGCTTATGCTAGTTGTCTTACGTTTTGTGTCTATGGGCTTAGGACCTGCACACTAGTACATTATGAGTTGTTTTATTGTAGAGAGTCAAGACCAATGAGAAGAAGCATAATAATCAAAGTTAAACTTACACATTTTCTACAAGTTCTGCTTAACCATCCTTCCATCGAACTTAGCTCATTATGTGTAATAGCATATGCCAACCTTATATCTTGCACTTCAAGTTATATTTTATGTTGTACTTTTCATACTCTAGGAGAGTGTAGTAAAAATAAGGTACAAGCATGAGTCCCAAATAGCTTGATGTGTGCTGACAGTGGGATGAGGGCTAGAAACCGATGCTTGTGCCTCATACCTTAATTCTAGATTATAAATAAGTTGTATACTTTATAGGAGCGGATATATATATGCAAATTCCGACTGCTATTTTTATTTTTTTAAGATAAGTTGTCGACTCATTGACACCCAGCTTATGCATTATTTTTTCATATTGGAGTGTTTACTTGACTACTTTTACATGTTATCACTCTTTATTAGGCTACTAAAATAAAAACCTTTTTTTTAATCTTAAATTTAGAAGATTTATCGTAATTAAAATTTTGGCATAAAATATATCAATTTTAAAAATTGCACATTTCACATTTCTGCATGGCCCTCCAACCGGTTTTAAAAATAGTTAAATTTGCATAACCTTAACTCAAGTCATATAATAAGACCTCCATGCTTAGGGATAATCTTTAGACTACTAAATTCATATTGCATGTCTCAAGGTGAAGTATCCTTGCTTCTCCACCCTACAGACCAATCATATATTTTATATGCTTCGATGTATATAGTACGAATTTGGGTGTTAGAGGCTTTCTTGATCCATGCGGGATTATAAGCCCTTTATGAGGCAGCTTAGCTTTGTAGCTAGGTCGTCCATTTCTCATTCTTTCTACATAGGTTTCTAATCCATATCCTTGGCAGGTATAATCCCTCTTCTACCTATTAATTCAGATAGATTCATAGGAATCTAGATGTTTTGTTCCTTTGACTTTAGATTTACTAAATCGCCTCAAATGATACAACACATCGGTTACTGACAAAGTGATTCCTAGCCAGGCTGGGTTGACTACCTTCACGACTTAGTAAACTTATGATCCCAATAGACTGAAAGGTAGGGTCCAAAGAACCCCACCCAAGCTATCTCTATCTGTCTAAGTTTTTCCCCGACTACTTGCTGACTTAGTATTTCTGGTTCGGATATAAGGGACTTTATATAAGGCACTCGTATGTTTTATTAGGTTGAGCATGATCTAATTTCCTTTTTTGACTATTTTTCTCAAAATTTTTTTGCAAGGATTGTTTTGTATGAATATCATTGCATTTATACTTTTTGTTTGACTTTATCTATGTTTGTCACTTTCATCTTTTCCTTTCTCACTCCACTCTTTATAGGTGGAGGCGTTTCAAAAGGGAAGATTTAAAAAGGCAAATGTAGAGCGAGATTTCCTCCAAAATAAAAAGGAGCGCAAACACACCCACCCATAAAAAAACTTGAGGTAAAGATGCATCATACTTAACAATTTTACATGGTTTAGAATGAGTTAGGATGTTAGCTAGTCCACAAGTTACACTAATCTACTCTTTAATTAAGGTAGCTTCCTTAGAAGATAAATGATTGGGTCTTCAAGAATATTATTTTGATCAATACCTACATCCACAAGCTCACCAGTAATATCAGTGATATTTTGTTAGAATTTATCAAACCAACACTGTCAACTTGTTTAATATGGCTAGTTTGTTACATTGAGAAATCTAAATCCAGGAAGTCTAGGTTGCTCCTCACCCATGAGGGAAGAGTGGCTCAACGCTAGAAGTAAAAACACGAACAAAAAAACAGCAAAGAAGAATACCTAACCTAAATATAAGTAAGAAGAAGAAGATAGCACATAGCACATAACACATAACACAAAGCAAAATGAAAATTGCCAGAGCAAGAGACACATTGCTAGGTTTTCGAAGAAACAGGTGTGCGCGGGGTTTTTGATTATAGGATTAATGGTGAGCTACACATGAATCACCTGGTTTCATCAAATCAATAGATTTCACTCGAACATTCTCCTATAAGTCAGGAATTTTATAAAAGACATAGCATCCAATTCTTATGTATTTACATATCTAACAACTATACTTCAACTTTTACATTTATACCACTCAAATCTTTCATATCACATAAAAAAATCACTATTTTAACTTCTAAAAAGTGAAATTAAGCTTTTCAGATTTATACCACCCAAATCTTTCATGTCACATAAAAATGACCACCATTTTAACTTGAAAAATGTAAAATACACCTTTTCATGCATAGGTTGGGTGGCACATATGTAAAAATTAAAGTTTAGGTTTAAGATGTGTAAATCCATAAGAATTGAGGGGTATGTATGTAACTCTTCCATATATATATATATATATATATATATATATATATATATATCCGATAGA
>JXCR01056925.1:17039-36366 GCA_002079205.1 Phalaenopsis hybrid cultivar | reverse complement strand
ATATTAATTTACCTGATGTTACGGAAGTCTGGTTGGGCACAACTCATAATGAATATTGACAACAAATCGTCATGGAGCATAGACCGTTTTACTGTTCTCATTGTAAGATGTTTGGGCATACACTTGATAAATGCCATAAGTTTCATCCTAATTTGAAATCTAAAGATCAAGTGAATAAGGATGGATCTAATCCCACTACTCTGGACATATTTGTTCCATCTGGAGAGAAAGCTACCACATGACGGGTTTTGGATATCGCTAAAGATCAGCCACCTACAATCCCTGTTGAGAAGGCGCAAAACGATCCTTTACCCAACATCACAGTTCCTGATGAAGAACATCATAATACAGGTACAGATCCAAAAGTGTTTATATCACTTACTGTTATTAAAGAAGACTCACTTACATGTCAAGACACACGAGAGTGCTTCTTTAATTCAATCAAAGATCAGCTGGTACAACAAGCGAGATTACTTCTAATGTTCAACATCCTACTCATATCCGACACACTTTAGACCAATCCATTGATCAGGCGAGCCAATCTTCGGATGAAGAATGACAGGTCTATTCCAGGAGGAAGAAAGAGACTGGAGGCCGACTTGAGCTTAGAAACTTATTGGATGATATTTTGGTCACTACTGGCAATAACACTCATCTTACCAATTTATTAACTGGCTCCTTTCCAAGAACTAGAGGTAGAGGCAAAGGAAAATTTGGTCGCTCTCTAGCTACCTGATACTATGTTTTTTGGCATTTTTTTTTTGTTTTTCTCTTTAGGTCTCTTGTAATTTTCTATATTTTCTCTTTTTTAGAACCTTTTGTATGTGATGGTTATCGTGGGGGAATGGTGTCATGCTTGGGCTCTTCCACACAATCTATATGTATTCCTATTTCCTTATAATATAATAGCNCTGAGATCTCAGTTGCAACGGTATTTATCTGGGAGGTGGTTCGTTTGCACAGAATGCCTGAATCGTAGTATCAGATAGGGACAAGATGTTCCTCGGCCACTTCTAGAAAAAGCTATCCAGATTGCAAAGGGACAATCCTTAAGAGGGCCATTGCATAATATCCCTAGACCGATGGGCAGATGGAAGTGATCAACAAGAGCGTGGAGACATATCTGCCTTGTTTTTTATCTAATACGCCAAGTGGATTGTGTGGACCAAATATTTGTATAATACTTTGTATCACACATCAACATAAACCACCCTTTCAAAATATTGTATGGGCATGATCCATCTCACTTGATACATTATGGGCATAACACTACACCAATATCCAAAGTCAATCAGTATTTGGATAGGAACAAGATACTAGCACAGAACAATGAGAGGGGTGCAGTTTGAACTAGGAGACATAGTCTACTTGAAGTTGAGGCCCTACAGACAAAAAACATTGGTCAGGAGCAAGAAATTTTTACCGTGATACTTTAGACCATATGAGGTGATGATATGCATCTGGTTAGTGGTTTATTGTTTGATGTTATCATCATCGTCCGCACTACACCCAATCTTCCATGTGTAACAGCTGAAACGTGCGATTGGAGATCAGACACCCTCGTCTACACTACAGCTAACAACGGCGAAGGGCTTGTAGGTGATTCTAGAGCCATTAGAGATCAAAGGAATGTGTCGAGGAGTAGGGGGAGCAGAGGAGGTATTCATTAAGTGGAAAGGACTATCGGACTATGACTTAACATGAGAGCCTTACGACGTAATTCACAAACAGTTTTTATCCTTCCTCTTTCAGGGCAAGTTAATTTTTTTTGGGAAGAGAGTAGTGTTACGCCCATACTTGAGCCGGTCCATCCTGTACCGACTGAATGGACAGCCAGCCTGCAAACGAGCCGATCTTTGCCTCGTTAAGAGGCGGGCCGCTGAAGAAAGAAAGGAGCGGTCACTAAGGCCATAATCAAGTACTCAAGGAGGAGAAATTAAGGGAGTTTGGAAGGAAAATTTGGAAGGAAATTTTTCAAATGTTGTGAGAGGATTCTATTAAGGGGAGGAACCAAGAGTTTGTTTTCTTTATGCATGTATTTGTTGGTTGCTGTTTTTTGCTTCTTTTGGGGGTGTTCCTAGCAACACCTAGGATTGTGGGAGAGCCCTCTCAAAAACATATCATCATTGTATCTTGCTTGCTTTCATTTGTTTTTCGTAAGAGCAGCCCTTATTTGAATTTATCCATCTATCTATTACGGTTTCGTCATTGTTGCTTACTGATTTTTTGTTCCAGGGTGTACCACTTGTCCAGGTAAAAAAAACTGTGAGCCAAAGTGATATAATAAGAGGAATTGGTGTCCTCAGCTACAAAGGCTGAGCTTTGCTTCATGAAAGTATTATTGACAGCGGAGAATCTAAAGATTAAGCTTTAGAAACATCAGATGGCGCATCAAATATCTCTTTCATGAAAATTTTTCACTGAGTTTCACTGCTTCTATTGAACTCACCATGGATAAATTGATTGTTGAAAAACAAATTACTGAGATGATGACACTGGTTACATGTTTTTCTCAATAGCGTTACAAAGTCAATTTTAACTGGTAAGTCCACTTTAAACAAGATAACATATTGTGAGGGTTTGAAGTCAGCAACTAATGGAATTAATATTTTTCAAAAAGTAAGACCAATCATGCGAAGTTCTTAGGTGTAAACACAATGACTAAATCTCCATGTAATACATGCGATAATTGCCATTTTATTAGGCAAACTTTAGCATTTATCTAAAATACAATCAGTCAGTTTGTCTTTACTATTACAGAATCATAGATGGTATTAGATGTTATTTGGTTTAGGAACCACATAGAAAGTCACGGACTTGCAAAATCAATGCAGACAAATTTCAAATTTACTCATTATCATATTAATTTTATAAAAATAATGATAAATAAGAATAGTATTATCATTACTCTTATGATATAAAATAACATCCTTTTTTTATATAAAAATAAAAAATAATATTCTGATGAAACCTCTGTTTACCTTTTGGTGGTTATATTATTAACTTCTGTAAAAAGCAAAATTTAAGGTGACTTCCAGGACCTCATAAAGAAAACTCACTTCTCACATTAAAGAAAGAAAGTTCTAAAAACAAAAACTTTAATCAACTTAGCACCTGAGCCCAATTTTGATATCACTTTGTTGGTTTCTTGAAAATGAGAAAGAAGAGAAAAACTAAAATTTTTTGTTGTAGATTGAAGGGAAATCAAAACCACATCTTTTATGTAGCCTTACAATATTTTAAATTTAGAACTAACAACAAACTTCCAAGCAAAGACCTAAAAATCAGCCAAGAAAGTAACAAAAAACAAAATTCAAGAAAAAATAGCAACTAACTCCAAAGATTAAAGAACAAACTAAATTCAAATAAACCTAGACTCAATAAGCAGTCCTAAGCATGTATTCCAACACTCCTTGTTTTAGGATTTGCGAACACCAAGTTTCTGCCTTAGAAACTCAAACTTGTTGATTAGAAGTGACTTTGTAAGCAAATCTACCAACTGATCATTAGATTTGCAGTAATCAGAGTCACAAATTCTTCTTTCTGCACTTCTCTTAGAAAAAATAACTTGATGTTGAAATGCTTAGTGAGTGTTCCCATGAAACACAGGGTTATAAAAAACGACAATGATACGAATATCGACACCATTGGTAGTCACTTGCATGTTGTCTGTCATTAGAAACACGAATGAGTTTTGAATCACTTAAGCAAGCGTCATCGACATCGTCTTCCAAGTCCGCATGTTTCGTCATTGGCACCATTTTGATGAAGCCTGAGCACGACTCAGATTTCTCTTCCAACACTTGTTTTGTGGAACTTAGTTGCTTTTGAACTTGAGATTGCAAAGCAGTCACAAATGTTAACAGATCATCTTTTTCTTTTGCAACGAACAATGCTTTTTCAGCGACATCTTTTAATCGAGCTTCCGCATCTGCCTGTGAAACCCTGGTGTTTTCTTTAACTCGAACTACAACCGCTTCTAATAAAATAACATGTTCTCTAGCTTTTGCGAGCTTAGAACGCCAAAAATGTGCCTCTTGAAGAGCAGTCTCTATGCCTGAACACAATCTCTCTATCTTTGCTAAATGTTGCAACCTTTTCTTCTGATTCTTTTAACTTAAGAATGGTTTCTTGAAGTTTTTTATTTGAATCATTGGTCAGTCGTTCAGTTTCTGTGTAAGCAAGCCGCCTCTTTTCATCCATAACAAGAGCTGCAGATGCAGCTACTTCAGCAGCCTGAGCTGTCTCAGTTAACTTGTCTGCTAACTCACGTATGGTTGAATCTCTTGCATGTAATTCTTTGGCCAATTGCTGAAGTTCTTCATCTTTAACTCGAAGTGTTTCCTTCATTATCGTAAGATCATCTAAATGGCCTTCATTACCCTCATTAATCAATGAAACTTCTAGTGAGTGGGCAAGTTTTACAGAATTTTCATTGAGAAAAGAGCAAAAAACCTCCTGCTCCTCCTGCATTAGATTGAGTGAAAAACTCCTCCATATCATCTTAACTTCAAACATCCTCTGACCTGTAGCATCCTCTATCACACAAGCTTTCTCCATAAATATCACTTTGAATCTC
Organism: Phalaenopsis hybrid cultivar; assembly: GCA_002079205.1. Taxonomy (NCBI): domain Eukaryota; kingdom Viridiplantae; phylum Streptophyta; class Magnoliopsida; order Asparagales; family Orchidaceae; genus Phalaenopsis; species Phalaenopsis hybrid cultivar. The sequence continues at coordinate 31,787 of JXCR01056925.1, read as the reverse complement.
TTTTTTATTAATTGATCAACACTGAGCAAGTTTTGATCAATATCTGGTATATAGAGAACATCAGTGATCAACTTGGTTCCTGAACAACTTGCAATGACTATGGTGCCCTTCCTTTTGACTGCAATATATTCACCATTCCCAATTCTGAACTTCTTGAACTCGATGTTCTTCAATTCCTTGGACATCTCCTTATCATGTGTCATATGATTAGTGCAACCACTATCAATGAGCCAATTTTCACTTGTTTCAGAACTTGTGAAACAAGTTGCAACAAAAATCTGGTCATCTTCTTCTTGATCTGCCACTTGTGCTTCATATCCTTGCTGCTGATATTTATTCTTACAAATGATAGCTTCATGTCCCATTTGATTGCACTTGTTGCACTTTGCATCTGGTCTTCTCCAACATTTGAAAGGAGGATAACCTTTCTTGCACAATGTCGACATGGAGGGTAATCTTTCGTTTGTCCACTTGTAGCTTGAAACTTCTTGTTCTTGGGCCTCCTATTCTTTTCACATCTTGATGCTTGACTGGAAGAGCTCCTTCGACGGCTCCTTCTTGCCTCATTACGCCTCTGCTCTTGTGCTTGTAAAGCACTTAACAGTTCTCTCAAAACAATCTTTGACAGATCCTTCGTGTTTTCTAAAGTGGTGATGGTAGCCTCAAATCTTTCAGGCACTGTTACAAGGATTTTCTGAACAATCCTTGAATCTTCCAGAGAAGATCTCAATAATTTGACCCGATTTGCTATGTTGAGTAGTCTGTTAGAGTACTTCTTTATAGTTTCTGTCTCCTTCATCTTTTGTAATTCAAAGTCACAAACCAAGTTTAGCACCTGCATCCCTCAAATTCTTTCATCTCCTTCATACTCGAATTTGAAATAATCACAAATCCCTTTTGTCGTTTTCAACGACATGATACAAGTGAAGATTGTAGAGGAAACTACAGAAAAAAGGCAAGCTTTTGCCTTGAACTTCTTTGCCTTCTTCTCATTTTGTGCTTTAATTTGTGTTACGATGAGATTTTCAGGGAGAAGAGAAATGTCATAGTCTTCTTCCACTGCTTCCCGGAGATCCAAAGCTTCCAAGTACGTCTCCATGCAGACTTCCCAGATTTGGTAGTTGTTTCTGTCAAACACTTTTGACTGGTGGAGCAACTGAGGAAAAACTAGCTTCGATCTCCATTGCCGCTTAAACTCATGCACAGATCCCTTAAGAAGAGAGTTCCGATACCAAATTGTTAGTTTCTTGAAAATGAGAAAGAAGAAAAAAACAAACTTCTTGCTGTAGATTGAAGGGAAATTAGAACCACACCTTTTGTGTAGCCTTACAATATTTTAAACTTAGAGCTAATAACAAACTTCTAAGAAAAGACCTAAAATCAGCCAAGAAAGTAACAAGAAACAAAATTCAAGAAAAAATAGCAACTAACTCCTAAGATTAAGAAACAAATTAAATTCAAATAAATCTAGACTCAATAAGCAGTCCTAAGCATGTATTCCAACACACTTCAATAGACAAATGAAGTCTTAGACAATCAGTAGTTTGAATACAAAATTTTTGTTGAGTAGTATTAACAGTATGCTTGTATCATGTTTCCCACGGCAAACAGTAGCTACTGCCAAGATGTGACTGAGATGGAAATAAAGTTGTGAGAATTAATTCTAATTTCCTTAATTAAGGAAATTAGAATTAATTGGTAAATCCCTTAAATTAAGGGAATTAGAATAAATTTATAATCTCTTAAATTAAGGGAATTAGTTAAATAGATTCTTAGTTTTTCTCTTTTTAATCTCCTATATAATACCTTGTATGATCAATTCAAAGGAGTGAGAAATACAAATTTCTATTTGGTTTTTCCATATGGTATCAGAGCCTAGAGGACATCGCCTGTGTCGGTTCTCTGCAATGCGCTGATCTTTTGCGTTTCTTCACTGTTGCTTCCGCGCGCTTCTCCAGCCTCCTCTGTGATCTGTGCGCGCTTCTCCGACTTCTCCTTCTCTGCGATCTGCGATCGGCGCTTCTCCCGAGCACAGGCTGCTTCCGACTCCTCTGACTTCTGCGAACTACAGGATATCCGACTTCTCTGACTTCTCCTTTCCGCTTTGTCCGAGAGGAGCAGCACGTTGTCACGATCGTCCTTTGCCGCTGAAGTAATTTGCGTTGTTTGCCGTTGTGTGGTCGTTGCAAAGCCTGGAATCCTGTGACGCATATTTCGCGATTTTGTCGCTGTTTGGATTTTTTTTCCGCTGCCTTAATTGCTACGATTCTTTTACCTCTGCAGGTTTATTCTAGCCTTAATTTCTACAAATTTTTTCTTCTCCACCATGTCAATGTCCGAAACCACTATCTCCAACTACTCCAATCATTCTGAAGAATACAATGCTGTTCAGAAAATTGGAGAGTTGCAGAATATTCGGGCATCCAACAGGTTCAATGGGAAGAACTATCTCAAATGGTCCCAAATTGTCCACACATACCTAAAAGGCAAAGGGAGGATTAATCACCTACTTGGAACCGGACCAGAAAAAAGGGATCCAGCCTCTACAGCATGGGAAGAGGAGGATTCCATGATTATGTCCTGGCTATGGGATTCTATGGACCCAACGATCAGTGACACTTGCATGTTCTTGAACACCGCAAAAGAAATCTGGGACTATATCAACCGCACATACTCAAAAGCCCGCGATGCTGCTCTTATGTATGAAATCAAGGAAAAAACCGGAGCAACCAAACAAGGAGACAAATCTGTCACAGAATATGAAACTCTATTGCAAAATCTGTGGCAGGAACTGGATCACTATCGTGTAATTGAGATGAAATGCACTGATGATGTTGCCACCTAGAAGAAGTTCATTGAGAATGATCAGATATATGATTTTTTGGCAGGATTGAATCCTGAATTTGATCATGTTAGANATGGTCAGGTGGGTAATCAAGCGGCATGGCTTGATCTTATGCTGGTGTGGCCGGCGGCGGCATTGGTGACGCGAGTAAACAATATCGTTCCTATGCCTGACCGTTGATGGCGTTCCAAACTTCCATTCTGTCTTCTATGACTCACTCGCACTCGGCTCTGATTCTTCTTTTATTCGACGTCCTGGCCGGAAAGGGGGTAAGTTGGCTCTCTTTCTCGCTGATGACGAGAACGGTGAACTTGCTTCTTCCTGCCGCCTACATCTAGTAGGAAAATTCTTGTATAGGTATCCTAAAATGGAGTTCCTTCGAAAACATTTTGAACTGATGAAGCTTACCGGAGATTGGAAGATAGGACCTGCAGATGGAAGACACATTTTAATTTAGTTGTCCAATGAGGAGGATTATACTCGTCTGCTTGCTAGGCGTATGGTGTGGTTTGAGGATTGTGGAATGAAAGTCTTGAAATGGTCTGATAATTTTGATCCCAAAGCTGAGGCTTCGATTATCCTTGTTTGGCTTCGGTTCCCAGGTTTGAAAGCTCATCTTTTCAACAATGAAATTTTGTTCACCTTGGTTGCTATGTTTGGGAGACCCCTTAAATTAGATGTGCCTACCTATAATCTCATGAGACCGGTTATGGCTAGAGATTTAATCAAACGGGATGTCACCTTACCCCCACCTGACGAGGTTTGGATTGGATCGACTCACAATAGATACTGGCAACAAGTTTTATTAGAACAACACCCCTCTTATTGTACTCACTATCGAATGTTTGGCCACGGTTAGGACCAATGTTTCAAGCTACATCCTGAGTTGAGGAAAGAGGGAAATATGAAACAGTTACACGTTGAGCAGGTTACTATTGGTTACTCCGGCAGTTGTTATGGCTGCCGCCCCCCAACTGTTATCCCTTCGGTCCAGACCGAGGGACAGCTGGTTGGGCGTGTCGTGCAGGTCATACCCGCTCCCACACCTACTCTTTTGAATACTGAGAGGGCTCGACTATCATCAGCCTCTCTCCTTAATGCTTTGAATATTGATAATAATCAATATCCTCTTACCTCTAATGCTATTTCCCCGGTTGGGATAGCTGAGCAGGTGTTACCTGTTCCGGATCCTCCTATCATTTCTATTTCTGAGGGGGCCCGTCCTTCCTCGGCCTCTCTTCCTGACACTTTGAATACTGATAATAATTATTTATATTCTCATCATTCTGATGTCCTATCTGATACTCCTTTGCATGATATTTCTAAAATATTAAGGAATGAATGACATGTTCAAAAGTATCGTCGGAGGAAGTATACAGGCCAAGAGGATGTGCAAAAACATAATAGTGGGAACACTTTGTTGGATATGAATCACTATTTTTCAGATGGAGAAAATGGACGGACCCGAACTAGATCTTCTAGTAAGGGTCATATGTCTACTCATGTTTAATGTCCTAATTTGGAATATCACGGGAGTTATGGATCCTCACTCCCTTGGTAGACTCAAGTCAATGATAAGGATGCATAAGGTCGTATCTTTGCTATTTTGGAACCATTGGTATCCTCTCTGGATGATCGCATTTTGGGTAAATTCAAAAACTTTTCTTTCTTTGCTAATTGCTCTAACAAGATTTGGTTGTTTTGGCGAAAGCATACCACAGTAGATGTCCTTATTGATGATAGACAGTTTGTGCACACTTTCTTTTCTATGGATGTTTTCTTTGGATGCCTCACTTTTGTTTACGTCGGGACTACTAATATTGCTAGATATGATCTTTGACATAAATTATCTGATATGGGTGCCTTAGTCCACCATAATTGGATGGTTGGAGGGGATTTCAATATGGTGATGCATGATTCTGAAAAATTGGATGGTCGGAGAATTGACACCACTTTAATTGATAAATTCAATGAAGCTTTGGATCTGGCTGGCATTTCTGATCTGGGTTTTGTTGGTTCTAGGTTCACTTAGAAAAGGGGAAAGCTTTTTGAATGCCTAGATAGGTGTTTTGCTAATCAATTGTGGATTTCCTCTTATGGTTTTTCGCAAGTTCAACATTTTTGTAGATCTGGGTCTGATCACAACCCCCTTCTTTTGTCCTTTGATTGTTTCAAAAAGGTTTCCACCTATCACTTTTATTATCTAAACGTCTGGGCTAGACATGATGACTTTTTGCGAGTCATTGCTACTAATTGGAGATGTGAGGAGATGGGCAATGCATGGTTCACTCTTTGGAAGCTACATAAAAAGGTGGCTTCTGCTCTAAGATCTTGGAACTGGGATGTCTTTGGTGATGTTCATGGTAGAGTTAAGAGCGTTGAGCAGAGGGTCAATCTCCTACAGGCTCTTGATGAATATTCTTATGATATTATCCATGACTTACAGGAGGCTAATAAAGAATTACTTGAGGCCTCCCTTTGGGAGGAGGAATTGTTGCAACAAAAAACTGGGAAAATCCACTTCTCTCAAGGTGATAGAAACACCAAATACTTTCATGTTTGCATTAAACAAAGACGAGTCAATAACACTATTGTGAGGAATAAAAATGATGAGGGGTGTTGGATTAATGGGGATGAGGAGATTGGGGAAAGCGATGTTCTTTATTTCTTTAAACTTTTTGAGTTTCATGAGAATTCAGGCTCTATTGATGCTTCCTTATTTGATGATGTACGTCATCACATGGTGGATCTCGATCTCTGTGGTATTCCTTCGGATGAGGAAATTTATTCTACCCTTCTGGACATTAATTGCAACAAGGCCCCGGGGCCTAATGGTTTCACCTCTGCTTTCTAGATTAAATGTTGGAGTATTGTTAAGGATAAAGTGGTGGAAATTATATAAAGTTTCTTTAAGGAGGAGGCCCTTGGAAATTATTACTCTGTCGTTACTATCATTCTTATTCCCAAAAACACTCAAAAAAGCTATTGGGACCATTTTAGACCTATTTCTCTTACTTCTATCATATCTAAGATGATTAGTAAAATTTTGGTCAGACGTATTCAACCTCATCTCCACAAATTAATTTCCATGAATCAGTCTGCCTTTATTCAAGGGCGAGGGATCTTAGATAATATTATGCATGCGTAGGAACTCATCTTGGATATTGATAAAAAAAGTAGAGGGGGAAATATGGTCACTAGATTGGATATTCGCAAGGCTTATGATTCTATTAGTTGGGAGTTTATCTTGAAGGTGCTTAAAGCTAGGGGCTTTTCCCAAGATTTTTGCAAAATTATTCTCTCATGGCTCCATTGAAATAAATATAACATACTCATCAATGGTCAATCTTGGGGCTTCTTTAGTACGGGGTGTGGGATAAAGTAGGGTGACCCCTTATCCCCAACTATTTTCATTTTAATATTTGATTATCATTCTCGCCTTTTAAATAACCTTTTCAGGAGAAACCTCACTTTGCAAAATGCTCATAAATCCAATATGTTGGTAACACATTTAGCGTATGCCGATGATATGATATTGTTCTCTAATGCTAGCAAAAAAGCGGTGAGGGATATTCACAGTTTAATAGGGAACTTCCAACCTATCTCCAGTCTCCTTTTTAATGCCAATAAATGCAACTTATACATGGGAAATACGGTCAGTCGTTCTAATGGTGTTATATTGTCAATTTCACTGGATTCTCTATTTCTACCCTTCCACTTAAATATCTGGGGGTCTTTTTACTTAAAGGAAGGAAGAGGCAAATTCAGTTTGATGAGGTGGTGGAAAAGGTGCGAAACAAAATCTTGGATTGGAAAAATAATTTCCTTTCTTTTGGGGGTAGAATTACGTTGCTCAGGAGTATCTTACATTCTCTTCCTTTATATACTCTTAAAGTTTTTCAACTAAAAAAAACACTATTTTGAGCCTCGAAAGATGTTTCAATAAGTTTTTTATGGGTGGGGAATCATTCAGGTAGAATATGGATGCCTTGGAGAATATTTGCAAACCCCTCTATGCTGGTGGTTTGGGTTTCAAATCTCTGCACCATATTGTTGATATTAATTTTTTTAAACAATGGTTTAATTTTCGGAAAGGTGATTCCTTGTGGGTCATTTTCATGCATGAGAAATATTGCCACTTCTCTCATCCGACATTGATCAATTGGCGGTTGGGGGATTCCACTATGTGGAAGAGAATGCTTCATATTAGAGATTGGGCTAAGGATTTCATATACTGGGAGGTGGGGAGTGGAAACATTTCCTTTTGGCATGACTGTTGGTCCCATGTAATGCTTGATATGAGGGATACAAGGTTTTCAAGTCTTATGGTTTCTGATACTTGGATGGATGATCATTGGGATTTTCCTCTTCTCCTTAATCTTCTGGGTTTCAAGGGAGCTACTTTCATTTCCACCATTCCTATTGAGCCTCATTTGCAAGATACTCCTACGTTGAAATTTCCTATGTCTTGCTCCACTACCAAATCTCTATATTCCGCCTTACATAATTTTCAAAAGCTCCCTTAGGGAGAGGGTGTATGGAGTTGGGCATTAACTTCTTCTATGTCTTTTCTGGCTTGGTGGATTTTCCACTCTGTTATTCCATGTGATGATATCTTAAAAATTAAGGGTTTGAAACTTGCTTCACGTTGTTGTTTATGTAACTCGGCGGAGGAGACTATTGAGCATATTTTCTTTTCTTGCCCCTTTTCACTTTTCATATGTAGGAAGGTTGTCATGTAGTTTGGCACTATTGTGAATCCGGAGCGAAATCTTTTGCTTACCACTATAATTTGCAATCCAGATAAAAAACAGAAACATTTTTTGCAAGTCTACCCTTACATTATATGATGATTTATTTGGATGGCTCGTAATGATATTATACATGAGGGTAAAGACATTCAGAATAGGATGGTCTTTACTAATATTATTGCCTATATTAATAAACTTTAGTGGACAGGTAATGCTAAACAAAGCTTTTTTTCAAGAATTAACTATTTTCTTTCTATGGGGCTTGCGGTCATGGCTGAGAGGAGATCTCCTCTTCTCCCGGTTTTGGTGAGATGGAGGCCTCCTCCCAGGGGTTGGGTAAATTTTAACACCGATAGGAGTGAAAATTTAGCAGTGCGGGCTGTGGAAGCATTGCTATGAATTTTGCTGGGAACTATATTATTTTCTTTTCCTCCCCCTCTTACGCTGCACTCCTATGGAGGAGGAGGCTCGGGCCATCTTGATGGCTATCATGATAGCTCACTCTCTTAGCTATCATTTTATTATCTTTGAATGTGATAATCACATCTCTTAGTTGACATTTTTGTCAATGGTGTCGAGGCCCCTTGGGATATCCTCTATTATATTAAGAGGATTAAAGGCTTAATCTCTAATATGAATGTGATATAGAGTTTCAATTATCGGGAGGAAAATCAACACGCAAATTGACTTGCTATTTTAGGTAGCGCCACTAGTAACTATTGGGTGGGATCTGATCCCCCTTCCTTTAAACACTATGTTGGTTGGTGACAAGATTGATGCCCCATATGTTAGTCGAGATGTCTCCTCTTAGCTTGTTATTATATGTTTGGTGGTATGGTTTGGCCCTAGATTTCATTGGGGTTGTCCTTATATTTCCTTTCCTACTTTGGGCTCGATTGGCTCTCGGTTGAGGCGGTGGTTGCCGCTCACCTTATATTTATGGCAGTACCTACTTTTGGTTTTGTGGTACTTTCATTGGGTGCCAACTTTTGCACCTGAGTTTACCGGTTTTATTGGCTTCATTAACTCAATCTCTACTTTCACAGGCCTTCTTTCTTTCCTTTGTCATTATTACTGCAGGTTTTCTTTCGTGGAACTCAGACGCTTGTGATGTTGTTGCCGCCTGGAGCTCTTCACTCGGTCTTTGTTTCTTTCTTAATTTTTTGGTGTACATCTTTTGTGGGGTATACAATTACTTTGGCATACTGGATTTAATGTTCTTTTGGGTACACGTTTTCCTTTTTATCCTTTTGGTGTGGAGTTGTAACGTGGATAAAGGAACCCCTGGTTCCTAGGATTTTTATTTTATTTGTAGACGGGGATCACACACACACACACACACACACACACACACCTTTTGGTGTGGAGTTGTAACGTGGATAAAGGAACCCCTAGGATTTTTATTTTATTTGTAAACGGGCGCGCGCGCGCCCGCACACACACACACACACACACAACTTTTGCTTTCATTAAATAACACCAATCTACATCACGTTTCTTATAAATATTACATAAGCTCTTGACATCTACATAAAATACAGACAATACATAATGAACATAAATCATGAACCATTAATAATCAGAAAAATCAATAATTTACCTCACAAACTTACCAAATTTTCAATAAATATTGGTTTCAGAAATAATTAAAACTCATATTTTATAAAAATAATTTAGGGCTGAAGTACCAGGGACTTGCCTAGAATTATATCATCTGTGGAGAAATCAGCTTCTTTGCGGTACTTTCCAAGGCCAAAATCTGAGTTGAATGAGTCTGCAAGGCCCTCAACTAACCCAAATTCTGGCTTCCAATTCAGCTCAGTTTGTGCTTTCTCAATTGAAGCAAAGAAATGCTGCAGTTCATATAAAAATCATTAAAATTTGCATAGATACCCCTCATTTCTTATTTATTTGCATATTTAACACTTCAAGTTCCATATTTGCATATATATAACATATATACATGAACAGATGCATTTCACTTTTAAGAAAGGGGCATTTACATTCATACACCAAATTCTTATGTATTTACATATCTAACCCCCAAACTTTATTTTTTTATATTTATACCACTCAAATCTTTCGTCTCACATTGAACATATAACTATTTTGACCTTTAAAAGGTGAAATAATGTAAGGTGGAATATATATGTAAAAATTAAAGCTTAATCGCTAGATATGCAAATACATAGAATTGAGTGGCATGCATGTAAATCCTCCTTTAAGAAATTAGTATCAGCACTATTTTTGATGTGATGTTAAGGAATTGAGTGTTACATAAAGTTTAGGTGTTAGATATGTAAATAGATAAAAATTGTGTGGTATGAATGTAAATCCCTCCAAAAAGGGGCATTTACATAAACACCACCCAATTCCTATGTATTTACATATCCGACACATAAACTTTACTTTTTACATTTACACCATCCATATCTTTCAGTTCACAAAAAAAATACCCCTCTTTTAACTCTAAAAAGCGAAGCACGCCTTTTAATGCATAGATAAGGCGACATATATGTAAAAATTGAAATTTTGGTGCGAGAATTGTAAATAGATAGTAATTCAGTGGTATGTATGTAAATCTTCCTACATACATCTTAATAATCACACCATTTCATAACAATAAAAATAATTTAAAACAAAAGATAAAAAAAGTTTAAAAATAAATTGCACTTAAAAGCATCAAATATTTGATCATTTTTTACTTATATTTGCAAAGTTATTATTATATGGTAATTTTCAAAAATAAAGAAATCATAAACTCTAAATTATGGAAAATTTAAGGATAAGAATACCTGATCTCTGAATGGAAAGGCTTTCTTTTTCCCAAAATCAAGTTCTTTGGGGTTGTAGTGAACAATTTCTGGTTCAGGATACCCTGCAGCCTGCAAAAATGAGGAATATTAATAAGATTNACACAACATGCAAAGGAGCAAGTGGTAGGTCGATCGGGATGGAGCATCCGGTCAAACCAAAGCATTGTGCCAACCGGACAAGGGTAGCCAGCTAAAGCACAAGTGATGTGACCGGTTCGGGATAACTGATCGAGACAGAAGTGGTGTCGGTGCAGGTGCAAGTGCACGATATAAGATGCAAGTGCAAGGTGCAAGGTGCAAGGTGTAAGGTGCAAATGTGATATATGGCACACAATATGTAACAATACAAGATACACATATGCAAACAATGAGGTGCAAATGACCACATATGATAGCGAGTCACGCTCGTACTAACGACCTTACCTAGGAAACCTAAGGTTTAGACCATTGGATATGCGACACCATCGCCTCTTGTTTTGGTGAGGGAATGTGGGGAGTTTTCTCCGGATCTCCGAAGGGAAAACTCTCCACGGCGTCGCGAAATGTGCTAGCTACAAAGCTTTTACCATTTCGTGAACCCCTACAAACTTTGCGAAGCGAGCCAGCTACGAAGCTTCTCTCGCTTTGTCAAGTCTGACCCCCTAACTTCTCCAAGTAAAGCTGAAGAAACCAAAAGCAAGGGGAGTGAGGGACTCCGACCCATCGGGACTTGTGCTAAGGCTCACGACAAAAGGGAGACACTCGGTTCCACGGGGGTTGTTTGGTTACGCATAGGAAGTCCTAGCCTAACGGCTCGCTCTAGGAAATCGACGATCAATCACATATGTACGTTGACGCGTCGACCCATGCCAGCGCACGCACCCCGTGTGGGCGATCGAACCCACACGCCTAGACACCACTAAACCTAGGGCTAGCTAGAAGTTTAGGGGATCTCACCACCGCGAAGGTTGCTGGCGCGTTCTCTTTACTTGCTCTAAGTCATCGACGTCCTGTCCGTGCGCCAATGTATCCCACAATGAATCATGCAACGAGGAGAATAGGAGATAGGAATCAGTGAGGTATGCATAGTATTTAAAAATAATAATAATTTTGGCATATAAAAGTATAACCAAAATATACCTTTAAAAATGGGTCGCTCGACAACGACGAAGGAGAGGAAGAAAATGAAGGGGTTTTGAGAACTTCAGCCTCTTCTTTGTCTAGATTGCAACTCTCCTGAGCCATTTTGTGCGATTCAATAGAGAATCACAACAAGGGATGGAACTTATGAAGAAATAGATCACAAATTTGTCCAAGAAAGCTTGCTCAGTGAAGAGATCCATGGTCATGACAATGTTTGATTTCAGGAAAATTACGAGAGAAAAAAAATTAAGCGACGAATAAGATTCGCTCAAAGGAAATTGAAACCCGAAAACCTCAAGCCGATCGAAGGAAAATAAGGTTAAACATTCACGAAAAAAAAGGACAGATCTGGCGAGGTTGGCCAAGAAAAAAAGAAGAAAAAGAAGAGGAAGAAGAAAGAGAAGAAAAAAAAAGAAAAATTAAGAGAAGGAATAGAAGAAGAAGAAGAAGAAAAATTAGGAGGAGAAGAAGAAAAGTTAGGAGAAGAATAAGAAGAAGAATAATAATAATAAGAAATGGAAGAAAAAGAAGAAATGAAAGAAAAAGAAGAAAGAAAGGAGAAGATAAAGAAGAAGAAGAAGAAGACGGACAGCGGAGCGAAGCCGGCGGTGAGCAGCGCCGACGACGGAGGAGAGTCGGCGGCGAGAAGCTAGGGCATGGGATGCCCTTTTTCGTGAAAAGTCGGAGAGGAGGCCTAAGGTTTCGCGAAAACCAGCAAGAGGGAGAGAGAGGGTGCGTAGGTTTTAAATATATAATAATATAATATATTATATTATAATAATAATTATTATTATATTATTATAATTATCCTTCGTATATTGTATATGTCCTCGCGGCCAAGTGAACGTCCTTCTTGGCTAAAATCGACGTTCCAGACGCACTGGCGTAGTCCGTTTCGTCGTTCGAAATCATTTGGACCACTTTTTCAACTATTGTGTCCAAAACGATAATTCACACATTTTTACCTCGCCCGCGAGGCTGTAGTGAAGTGGACATCCTACGTAAATGAAATCGATGTTCCCGACACACTGGCGAGGTTTGTTTCATCATCTGAGGTCATCAGGACCACTTCGTCAAGCGATCGGGCAAATTCGAGACAAAATCACGCGCGACGCGCCACATAATATTTTTCGGCCCGATCAGAATCGTCTGATGTGCCAAATGCTGACGGACCTTCGCCCAAGAGAAAGCCAAAGCATAGCAAAATGACCCCGGCTACGTGCCCCTCAACACGTGCCGAAATGTCTGAAATAGATATCTTGCGTTACAGAGGAACTTATTTTCATAAAGTACGACTCTGATGCGCTCGAGTGGACTTCCAATACACGTGACATTAAAAACTGATGCCAACAAAATGTTGGCAGGTAGTTTGGCACTATTGTGAATCCGGAGCAGAATCTTTTGCTTACCACTATAATTTGCAATCAAGATCAAAAACAGAAACATTTTTGCAAGTCTACCCTTACATTATATGTTGGTTTATTTGGATGGCTCATAATGATATTATACATGAGGGTAAAGCCATTCAGAATAGAATTGTCTTTACAAATATTATTGCCTATATTAATAAGCTTTAGTGGACGGGTAATGCTAATCAAAGCTTCTTTTTGGGCATTAACTATTTTCTTTCTATGGGGCTTACGGTCATGGCTAAGAGCAGATCTCCTCTTCTCCCAGTTTTGGTGAGATGGAGGCCTCCTCCCAGGGGTTGGGTAAAGTTTAACAATGATAGGAGTTGGAATTTAACAGTGCGGGCTGTGGAGGCATTGCTATGAATTTTGTTGGGAACTAAATTCTTTTCTTTTCCTCCCCCTCTTATGCTGACACTCCTATGGAGGAGGAGACTCAGGCCATCTTGATGGCTATCATGATAGCTCACTCTCTTAGCTGTCATTTTATTATCTTTGAATGTGATAACCATATCTTAGTTGACATTTTTGTCAATGGTGTCGAGGCCCCTTGGGATATCCTCTATTATATTAAGAGGATTAAATGCTTAATCTCTAATATGAATGTGATATGGAGTTTCAATTATCGAGAGGGAAATCAACCCACAAATTGGCTTGCTATTTTAAGTAGCGTTACTAGTAACTGTTTAGGTGGGATCTGATCCCCCCTCCTTTAAACACTATGCTGGTTGGTGACAAGATTGATGCCCCATATGTTCGTCGAGATGTCTCCTCTTAGCTTGTTATTATATGTTTGGTGGTATGGTTTGGCCCTGGATTTCATTGAGGTTGTCCTTATATTTCCTTTCCTACTTCGGGCTCGATTGGCTCTCGGTTGGGGCGGTGGTTGCCGCTCACCTTATATTTATGGCAGTACCTACTTTTGATTTTGTGGTACTTTCATTGGGTGCCAACTTTTGCACCTGAGTTTATAAATTTTATTGGCTTCATTAACTCAATCTCTACTTTCACGGGCCCTCTTTCTTTACTTTGTCATTGTTACTGCAGGTTTTCTTTCGTGGAACTCAGACGCTTGTGATGTTGTTGCCGCCTGGAGCTCTTCACTCGGTCTTTGTTTCTTAATTTTTTGGTGTACATCTTTTGTGGGGTATACAATTACTTTTGTATGCTAGATTTAATGTTTTTCGGGTACACTTTTTCCTTTTTATCTTTTTGGTGTCGAGCTGTAACGTGGATAAATGAACCCCTAGGATTTTTATTTTGTTTTTAGACGGGGATTTTTATTCCCACCCTCTTTTTGTATTTTTAATTTATATTAACACGTAGGGAGCCACGAGATGTTCTTTCCCTTAAAAAAAAATTATACATATATACATATGTTCACACACACACACAGATTCTGGTAACAAAGCTCAACTTTTGCTTCATATTTTTTAATTAAATAACACCAATCTACATCTCTTGACATGAAATACTATATAAAATACAGAATACATGATGAACATAAATCATGAACCATTAATAATCAGAAAAATCAATAATTTACCTCACAAACTTACCAAATTTTCTATAAATTTTGGTTTCAGAAATAATTAAAACTCATATTTTATAAAAATAATTTAGGTCTGAAGAACCAGGGACTTGCCTAGAATTATATCATCTGTGGAGAAATCAGCTTCCTTGCGGTACTTTCCAAGGCCAAAATCTGAGTTGAATGAGTCTGCAAGGCCCTCAACTAACCCAAATTCTGGCTTCCAATTCAGCTCAGTTTGTGCTTTCTCAATTGAAGCAAAGAAATGCTGCAG